>SEYY01022127.1:45000-70000 GCA_009176605.1 Armadillidium nasatum | reverse complement strand
ATATATATATATATATATAAGCAGAGACAAAATATTCAGCAACCCTCTCCGCGAATTATGAAGTGATAAAGTAATTAAAGGCATATTATTTCTCATATTCTTTCAGAAATCCTTTTGGGTAGGGATGGGTATGTACTTCGGGTACCAACCCTATCAAAGGCCGACATGCTCCTATGCATGGCGTGTAAAAGTGTGCAAAGCAAAAAGAAAGTTGGGGAAATAAAAGGAATTTATTAAAAACTTTACCAGTGGAATACATGTAAGATTGAGCATAGCGGTTAAGTCTGGGGTAGGAGAGTTGGATAGTGAAAGGATGAAACTGTATAGAAAGGCTAGCCCTTTTCAATGTAGGAAGGGTTCTTTTTAATTATATCTACACCAGGCTATTTTTTTATAAAGCTAATTTTTCGTTGGAGCTTTTTTTTTTTGTCAATTTATATTTTTATTTTTGCAATTTTTTTTGTTGCTATAAACTTATATATATATATATATATATATTATATATATATATATATATATATATATATATATTATATATATATAATATATATATATATATATATATATATATATATATATATATACGCTGGCCGTTAGGCCATCATTTATCCTATAAGTCAAGGTTTAGGTTAAGTCGAACTAGTTTGTTAGGGGAAAAAAAGAAGGGAAAAAGACATGAACCATATATTAGATTTATAAAATATACTTTCTCCACATCGGCTACATTTCACGATTTTTCGTAACTTTTTTTCAATTTTTAAAACTCGGTAACTTATTTCCCTTTCGTTTCTCGACTTTTTAAATATTATTTTTTTTTTTTTTTTTTTTTTTTTTTTTTTTTTTTTTTTTTTTTTTTTTTTTTTTTATTTATTATTATTTTTTTTTTTAGAGTCATGTTCTACAAATATTGTGAATTTCGTTACAATCGGCAGGGGTAGATATACTTTAAAAGATCAGAGGGAAGTATGCGACATTACCTCAGAAAAACTGTATCTATTGTAATAGCAATAGTATAGAGAGAGATATGCAACAATAAGACGGGCAGAAAGAGACTGGAGAGAATTAGTGAGAGCAGGAGAGACTCCACCTTTTCAAAAATAGCTGTGTGAGTGGAACCACCCCAGATGTATTAAGCATACTTCATACAGGGGAGTAACTGGGGTGGCGTGAAGAAATTCTGAAGGCGCCTTAGATCACCTAATCTCTTAGAAGCTCGTTTAGAAAGAGAAGTAATGTGATCTTTCCAAGAAAGATCAAGAGAAAAAGAAACACCAAGAGTATTAAGGACAGATGAAGGTTTGAGTTGTGTGTATTTATTTGAAGATTTATATTATATATATATATATATATATATATATATATATATATATATATATATATATATATATATATATATATATATATATATATATATATATATATATTATATATATATATATATATATATTATAGTTTACCACCGCTCATGGACTGACCCCTCTTCTAAGAGGGAGCAGAAATATAAAATAAAAGAAAATTCACCCAAGCCTGAGCCTAACTCAGATCTCTCAGGTGAGCGGAAACGGAGGCTTTAAAGAAAAGAGAAAGATTTAAATGCAGCAGGAAAAACAGATGATGTTAGAGTTCCACGGAACAGAAGTTGCTGAAAAGGAGGGACCACAACAGGCAAGCTTGGGGTTTACTATATTAATACAAATTTGACGTGAAAGCGTGGCACCCCTTGTTCTGCGAGGGCGATGTAACCAGTCTACCACCGCTTTATTCACCTCTTCATCTGAACCAAATCTCTCCTTCAACTTTGGAAATAAGTGAAAATCACTGGGGGCCAGATCAGGGATATAGGGTGGGTGATCAATGACCTCAAAGTTCAAGGGTTGAAGCTTCTAAAGTATCTGGGCACTGCAATGTGGTCGAGCACTGTCATGGTGCATGAGGAAAATGGTACGGTTTGGTCTTATTTGATGGATGCGGCTCTTCAGTTTCTGGAGAGTTTTACAATATCGATCGGAGTTTACTGCCGTGCCCTTCGGCAGATATGCCGAATAGACGAGGCTCTCCACTTCCCCGAATACTGTCAGCATTAGTTTACCAGCCGAGGGTTGAGTCTTAAACTTTCGTACGTCAGATGACTTGGGTATCTTAATTCCATAGAGGCTTCTTTTCCTTCTGTGTTTTCCTTTTGGACCGTAGTGATGAACCCACGTTTTGTCTCCCGTTACACAAGGTTTTGAAGAAATTGATTTACTTCTCGACGATAACGATTTAGAATTTCATAAGCAATTCCGGACTGCTTTTTCCTCATGTCTTCTGTCAGCTGCCTTGGCACTCAACGCTCACAAATTTTTCGATACTTTAAATCTTCAATTATTGCTTGAACACGCTCTTTTGAAATTGCAAGCATGGAAGCAATTTCGGACCGTTTAATTCGTCGATTTCCCCGAATATCATCATCATCGCGGGCATTATGTTGGTCAGTGATCACTGTAATGGTGCTGCCACTTCTTGGAGCATCATGAGTCGACATTTCACCTTTATTGGAGAGGGTTACTTGACGGACCCATCGAAGAACGTTGCTAACATCCATAGTATCCGTTCAATAAACCTCGAACAAACGACGATGAATTTCATCCGCATTCTGTACACCTTCGGCATGCAAAAAATTCATTCATTGCACATTGCTTCAACAAAGTATCAACATTAGCTTCCATTTTTCTATCAATGCACAACAATGAAACCAAATAACTATACAATTCGCGTATCAAATCTATTCTAAATGCTTCAATCTATCGAACGCAGATCTGAACATGTTTATACCGGTTTCCGTTGCTTAGCAACGCATCAACAGGCGTTATTTAGGAACATAGGACATAGGAAAATAGAGACAGTTAGAAGCCACAAGGGCCTATCGAGACTGTCCCAGTCCAAACAGCCCGCCCTCGTGCATATATATATATATATATATATATATATATATATATATATATATATATATATATATATATATATATATATATATATATATATATATATATATATATATATATATATATATATATATATATATATATAATGGGAGCTATTTTAGACTTGAATAGGAGAAGCGATAAGACTTATATCGGCAAAACCCATCTACTACTATACCTGTCCATGCCCATTCTTTATCTACCATCTCTACCCCTTTCCCCCTACCCCTTTTCTTTAGAAGAACAATATAGGGTAGATGCAAATTTAAAAAAAACTTACAATGGGGTGAGGCCCAAACAAGAAAGGGGGTTTGAGGGAGAGAAGGGAGGGGTGGGGGGGAGTAAATTTCGTGGAAGTGACCAAGAGAGAGGTGGGAGTAAAGGGGGGAAAGGGAAGGATTGTGGGGTAACGAAACAAAACAATAGTTATTATATTCAATTTCAAAGAGATATTAACAAGACGCATATATATATATATATATATATATATATATATATATATATATATATATATATATATATATATATATATATATATATATATATATATATATATATATATATATATATATATATATATATATATATATATATATATATATATATATATATATATATATATATATTTCAACATAGTCTCCCACTTCTGAAGGCGGTGTTTCCATCCGTTTAAAACCTCTTTCAGAAGAGTGTCGCCTCTTGCTTTTGAACCTATTTGAAAAGGCAATTCTTTCTTGATCCACTCACTCAAATCGGGTACCTTTGAGGTAGTTTTTCCGTTTTGGGGTACAGAAAGGAGTCAGATGGGGCAAGATCTGGGTTGAAGGATGCATGAGGTACGATTAGGGCTGAAGGATGCATGGGGCAAGATCTGGGCTGAAGGGTACATGGGGCAAAATTAGAGGGCTAGGATGCATAGGGTAAGATTAGGGCTGAAGGATGAATGGGGCAAGATCAGGGCTAAACGATAAATGGGGCAACATTAGGGCTGAAGGACACATGGGGCAACATTAGGGCTGAACGATGAATGGGGCAACATTAGGGCTGAAGGACACATGGGCCAACATTAGGGCTGAAGGACACATAAGGCAAGATCAGGGTTGAAGGATGCATGGGGCAAGATTAGGGCTGAAGGATGAATGTGCTAAGATTTCCTATCGAAATTCTCATAAGACAGTCCTGACAACCATGGAAGAATGCTCTGGAGTATTTTCGAGATGAAAAAGACACCACGGTGTAACTATTTTGGTAGCTTTTTCGCCTAAGCTTCTTTTAATTTTCTTAAAACTTGTGCGTAGTGTGCTCTTGTGATAGCCCTTTGTCCTTGAAGATAGTCCTACCGAAATAATCCCTTTCGATTCCCCCCCCCCCAAAAAAAAACAGTGGTCATCAGTTTTTGCCAAGATTTCTCGGATTTGAAATTTGACTTGTCCAAAAGATCCTCGTTGAAGCCACTGCTTTGATTGTTCCTTACTTTCAGGATCGTATTGGTAGATCCACGTCTCATTGCCAGTATTGAGTAGATTCATAAATTCTTCTTCATTTGCTTCGATCTTGTTTAAAGAAGCCATCGAAAGATCAGATCTTTGGATCATCTGGAGGGGGCGTAATGCTTTTGGGACCAACTGCGTCGAAAGCTTAAGGAAAAGGTATTCGGTCAAAATCGAAAATGCTGAGCCATGAGAAATATCTACTGCAGAAGTTAACTGATCAATGGTAATTCAAAGGTCTTCCTCCACCAATTTTTAATTCCTTGACGCTGACCTTCTTCCCTGCGGCAGGTCTTTTCTACCATCTCGTAAACGGCTAATCTATTTCTATCCATTTTTAAAACTACTAATCCACTTATATCTATAATCTTTTTTTTTGTGGGAGGGGGGGGGAACATTACCATAAACCATTGGCAAAGCCTCGATGATTTGAAAGGTGTCAACCCAAGTTTACTAAAAGATATTTTATGAAGGCCCTCACCTCAAAAATTCATGTTCTTCATGAGTAATAAAATGAAACTATTTAAAGGCATATGCACTACATAATGACCGATCAATGAATGAAATAACCTGTTGGATAACATCATCACAGACTGGAGAAATAATCAATCATGTTTTCTTGTGTGCAGTAAGTCCGGCATCTGAAACGCAAGGAGGAACTGTATTGACTGACATCGCAGAGAGGTTAAGTGCTTTTTTTTATTTTTGTGTTTCTGATTCCACAGATGATTTCTTAGCTGTGGTTCTAATCACACAAATTTCTTTTTACATGGCGTCGTGGTCATACGGTTAGCGTGTTGGTCTTGTATGCAGTAAGTCCGGCGTTCGAAACGCAAGGAGGAACTGTATTGACTGGCTTCGCAGAGAGGTTAAGTTCTAAAAAATCTATTCTAAATATAAATATATATATATATATATATATATATATATATATATATATATATATATATATATATATATATATATATATATATATATATATATATATATATATATATATATATATATATATATATATATATATATATATATATTATATATATATATATATGACTTGCCTGGCATTTATTGACGACCCGACACCTACAGACGAAGGAGCTGCGTCAGGAACACATTCAGTTTGAGGAGTCTTTGTCAATCCAACTGAGGAAGAGGAAGTGGTTAAACTCGGTGGAGATTCTATGGACGAGTTCCTGAGGGCGGGCGACTCCATTTTAGTGCATGAGGAAAAGTCGTTCACGGTCCACCTTATTTATAATATATATATATATATATATATATATATATATATATATATATATATATATATATATATATATATATATATATATATATATATATATATATATATATATATATATATATATATATATATATATATATATATATATATATATATAATATATATAATAGTACTTAAGCGCAAGCACATTTTCAACAGGTCGCTAAAATCGGAAAGACAAAGTTACGCGCCAGTCGCGATTTAGGGTTTATTTTATTTTGATGTGTTGGCAATGTCGTATATTTATTGTTGATACAAATGTAGGGTACATATTATGCGACTGTGTGACAGAATTTTCATTAAAGTTTTCTTACACTGCAGTTCAAAACTTGACAATATCACGTTTGATTAAAAAACTGTTACACAGGGTCTGTACAGGATTGAGAACCCAGAACGGCCATCTCTGTTAACTGCCAGTGTTCTTATTAATGTGTCGCAGCATTTAACATGCTCACTCAGAAATTTCATTACAATGTTATCATCATAGGTTGAACTGTCACCAGCTACGAGACTTTAAAATCGCATCTCTACCGCATTGATGTTATTTATAAATTAAAAGAACCAGACTATAGAAAACATTTACAGTAATATTGATTATTTAATTCTTTTGTTGATGAAAAAAATGGAACTGAGGTTTCGGAGGAGGGGGTTCCCCAGACTTGAGGCCAATTTCAATGGGTTGAACCCCCCAAAATGGTATCAGGAAAGAGCGTGAGGTCAATTTGAGCGGAGTGATTTGCATTGCAAATCAAAATCCCGTTTTGGCTTAGGTTGCCAGATTCTTGAAAAGTAGCTAAATCTGGCATTTGCCGAAAGTGATATCCTTACTACTGCTTAGTTTCTCTTGGATGGTCATATAATCAGTTAAAACAGTCTACTACCGAGCAGTTAAAACCATCACACTTTAAGCGAATAACAATTACATACGAGAATGGTTGGTGTTCTATTTTTTATCGCCGTGTGATAAGACCTTTTATTTTTTTGAGACAACTTTAACTGTCGCGGTTTATCATTCAACAGTTTATTGCACGACTTCATGTGTCTCTTTGGTCATTTCTTCAAAAGCATATATATATTGTTTCATTAATTAAGGACGGTACTGGAAAGATAAGAGTACTTTAAGCGCAGGAACATTTTCAACAGGCCGTAGCAGTTGGAAAGACAAAGTTATGCGCCAGTCGCACTGGAGGGTTTTTTATATTACAATAGTGGTTTATTTCCTTTTTAAAACACCAGGTATAATAAAAAACTGATTAATAAAACACACATATCTAGTCACACACACAAAACCTCGACAGAGATAGTTTACAATTTAAGGGTGCTGGAGCTGAACTTCATTATATTATACGGTATGTATTATCAATTTAATTTTACACAATATACGTATGCATGTACGTGTTATGAGATTGCGTGTGTGTGTACAAGCAAAATCTACATAAAATAATAAGTAAATAAAAATAATACATAATAATTGGAAGTAATTATCACTTTAACAAGTTCCATTATCAACACTAAAAAATATTGCTCGCAATATACACAAAAAATTTTACACACACAAATTAATTCCAGTCATATCCCCATCCCCGTATTGTGCATATATATATATATATATATATATATATATATATATATATATATATATATATATATATATATATATATATATATATATATATATATATATATATATATATATATATATATATATATTTGATTCACCTCCTCCTACTGAGTGAAAGGCTGTTTACTAGTGTGTGTGTGTGTGGGGGGGGGAGGTCAAATATATACTCAAAAACGATATCGAATTACCCCAGGGACTGCAGAAAAGATTACTTCTGCATCATAGTTTAAGAGACCTAAATTTAAAGTATTAGATTTTTGCGTGTGTGTGTCTAGTTCTAAATATTCTACAGGGTCTCCTTCTCTCTCTCGCCTCCAGATATGGGCTTATAGATATCAAAGTATTGGTCAAAAAGTTAATAAAATTTGTTTATAAATATCTTCAATGTGTCCGTAAATCATCTGAGTGACGAGGAACTACGTACTGGCAATTTACATCAGGAAGCCGTCGCTTGACATACATCTAAATAATCATGTACGAAATTGTCCCCTTCATTGAAGATCTGGTCATTTCAAAGGGATTTTGGCTACCAAGGTCGCCTGACCATACCCTGCCCAATTTCTTCCTATGGGTCATGCCGAAAGAAAAAGTGTATCGCAACAAGCCACGTATTCTCATGCAACTGAAAGGCAATATTCGATAGGCGCTTGATGCTGTGACTCCTAATATCCTGACGGCGGCCTTCCGTAACATTGAAATCTCGTGCAGACATGCCTTGATGCTAATAGCAATCACTTCAAACACTTGTTGTGATATCATCACGATTCTCAAACACACCAAGGTTTGTTCGAGGCAAATTTTTTTAACTTCGATATTTACAAACTGGTATCTGGGGCCGAAAGGGAGTGGAACACCCTGTATTATACTACTAAAATCACATGTATTTACACACTTGAATAAAGATATATATATATATATATATATATATATATATATATATATATATATATATATATATATATATATATATATTATATATATATATATATATATATATATAGTACCGAATATAAAAGAATAATCATGATGACACCACCTACAACTTTAATAACAAACACAGCTTGTAATCTTCACTACTCTTCAGTACACTGTTACAACCCATATTAAAAATTACTATTTAACTCTCACACAAGGCCAGACTCTCACTTTCTCTCTCTTTCATGTTCTGCATTTATCTCTCCTCTCTCAAATGTTATAAAGTTCATCCATTATTTCATTTTCAACCTACATTTAGCGCAGGTATTCGAAGAGTAGGTGAAAACTCTAACTAAAAACGAAACTTGGGTTGCCATCTTTATCGGAAGAAAAGATTTATCATTGCATTCAAGGTACAACGAATGGTTGGGCGGTGCAACATTCACTGATAATATTCGGCATTTGCTATGAGTCATTTACACACACACACACACATACTCTCTCTTTTTTTCACAGGTGTTATATGCTATACTCTTTTAATTAAAAATAAATACTGAATTTCAGCCCGTACCAATGTGACTTACGTTTTTATGGCTTTAAAGAGGGGCATTGCCAGTTTTTAATATATATATATATATATATATATATATATATATATATATATATATATATATATATATATATATATATATATATATATATATATATATATATATATATATATATATATATATTAGAAGCACAAGCGATCAAACTGCTTATGTTTTTCACATAAGACAAACTTTTGTATGAAATATAATAAAAAGCCCAAAATATATTTTACGTCATTTCCTACAAGTTTTTGTCTTATGTTTGAAATATGTAAGTAAAGTTTATCCGGCAGGTTTTAGCGAATCAAAGAAGGGGGGGGGGGGTTAGATTCCTACTAGTGGATAGTCTTCGCTATCCCTCATTGAGATGTTAGTTATGATAAGCTAAATAAAGTTTACTGACAATATGTGAGATTTCCTTGTATTATTTTTATTTCGCTAGATGTGTAGAGACTTAAGTTAACTTCCTTTGTTTTTTTAGTTGTTATTAACCGTATCATATTTTCGCTCGAGAAACTCTTTCCAATTTGAGAATAGTTAAATACATTATCAAAAGGTAAACATTTTGAAAAGAAAACTCCAAATCTTATCGTAGTTTGGCCCGTTAGTTCGAGCTTTAGATTTATTTAGCTCTTACGAGCGAAAAAGTCACAAAGTTTGTCTACTAGAAGGAAAAATTCGCCGAAACTAAATAAAAGCGAGATAATAAAGTAACTCTTCCTTTACGAAACAGATGTTAAACGAATGTTATCCGAAAACCTTTCACAGAAAACTACATTCCATAACATTTTCGTTTCTGAATAGGATTGAAGGCTTCCCAACCTTAGAGAAATATCTTCCCCCATCAAACTGTAATCAACACTAAACACAACTGCATCTCCTAAACACAAATATTTCATAAGAGGTTCACCCATCGAGGAATGGTACTCATCCACAAACACACACACACACACACACACACAATATTAGAAACTGCCACCTACTGTATATTGGTCCAGTGCTATTTTTTTTATTTCATGTAATTTAAAATATCTCTCTTCATTTCTCTTAGGCTTTTATTGTTCTAATGCCTAGGCCTAAAATCACAGCCAAATGGTACCACTACAGGAACCACACACTACTCATAAAATTTCTTTTTAAATACAGAGTAAAATTACCAGATATTATGTTCAGTATCAGTTCAGTAGCAATGGTGTATGCTTTATTCATTCTTATTTGGAATTTAATTATCTGTTTACCATAAGTAGTTGTAATTTTTAAAATTCTTTAAGATCTAATGTAAAAAAAAAAAAAAAAAAAAAAAAAAATTGGTGTTTTGATGGTAAAGTGGAGTATCTACGAAACTTGGTGTATCGATAAAAAAAATTAAGTTATTTAGCCACACTATTCATAATCATACCTCTTTCATTAACTTTCATCATTTTACTCAGCTTTCTCAAAATTTTCGTCACATAAGTCAAGTTTCTTCTACTCCAATTTTTTTCCTCGGGTGCACCAAGCCCGCCGATGCCGCTGCAGCCAACCCCCCAAAATGGTGTCAGGAAAGAGTGTGAGGTCAATTTGAGCGGAGTGATTTGCTTTGCAAATCAAAATCCCGTTTTGGCTTAGGTTGTCAGATTTTTTGAAAAGTAGCTAAATCTGGCACCGGTTGAAAGCGCAAACCTTACTACTAGTAAGGGACCTGTTCAGTCGTCCACATCGGTGAATAATTTTGTTGAAACTGTCTCTTTATCGCCGTGTCTCACTTCCTTTAAGAATTTGCACACTATTACTAGTTTCTTTCCAACGATAAAACTTCAACCAACATTCCCTTCAAAATGGATTAGTTCTGGAGGGTCACCTCCGGTATTTTAGGTCCTCCTTACTCGTCATATTCCGATACTCGTGCCTTTATCTCATTACCCAAAAGACGAACGTAATCTGAAGAAGTGGAAGAAGATAAAAGTTTTTTTATATATATATATATATATATATATATATATATATATATATATATATATATATATATATATATATATATATATATATATATATATATATATATATATAAATATATATATATATATATATATATATATATATATATATATATATATATATATATATATATATATATATATATATATATATATATATATATATATATATATATATATATATATTATATATATATATATATATATATATAATATATATATATATATATATATATATATATATATATATATATAATATAACAAAAGATCATGTGAAATATACCAAGAATTGCTACAATTAATTCAACATACATTCAAAGATTTGCTTCTTGCACACACACACAAATAATAATAATAATAATAATAATAATAATAATAATAATAATAATAATAATAATAATAATAATAATAAATAAATAAATAAATAAATAAATTCTAACTATAATTCCGTGTCTACAACTTCATTCAGATTTATCGATTGTCGAGATTTCAATATTTCTTAACCACTCACGGGTCAGTGGGTTACGAGGGGCAGAATTTTTCGTATAACTGTTCGGATTTCATGCATTTCATTTCAGTCTTGTTTATATAATTTTTAATTAAATTAAATTTTAAAATTTAAAAAAAAAAATCGCAAACTATAATTTTAATAGATTAAATACATATCGATTATTAGCAATATTTTAACATTTCTTCACTACTCACGGGTCAGGGGCTAAGGGTATTTATTGAGTCTTTTTTAAAAATGTCCGTGTGACATGCATTTATTTTACCAATATTCTTTTTACCGTTATCTGCCTTATCAGTTTAGGCGAACTTTTCTTCCATTATATAAAATAATATTATATATATATATATATATATATATATATATATATATATATATATATATATATATATATATATATATATATATATATATATATATATATATATATATATATATATATATATATATATATATATATATATATATATATATAGCACTAACTTTCAAAATCTTTTTTCAAAGCCCAGTGTTAATTTTCACAGAAACATATTTTAAATACAAAGTTTGCCGTATACGAGGTTCTGTCTTACATATTAATGAATATAAATTATATACAATGATTATTCTGTCTGTCTCAGATCGAGAAAAGTTTCCGAATAATAAATGAAATTTCTGGCAACATCGTCAAAGATTAGGCTATTTAGGCCTACGGAGTTAAAGTTTACAAATAGGCTTTTCACGGTGAAATAGGCTATATCACGTATAATATAAATGATATTTCTATTCGATTTTGCGATTTTTCCAACTTATTTTGCGGGTTTTCATTTTTATTTTTCACCGAATTAAGAAATAAAAAAAAATCGCACTCTGCAATGGCAAAGATTGAATTAAGACTATCGGTGGTCGCTACGAAAGTTGCGTAGCAGAATATTTTCGGAGCAAAAAAAAAAAAAAAAAAAAATCGTTCATTCATTCGCAAACATTTTTTGCGATGATAAAAATAGAAGAAAGAAAGAAAGAAAAAAAAAATGCCCCCCTTTTTTTTTTTAACCTCTCCATCCTGCTGAGAGAGTGCATAAAAAGAAGGTGCATTAGGGCCAAACAACAACAACAGAGGAATTCTCTGAGAAGGAAGCACTTGGGGTCTAAACGAAGACCTTGTTCAACATCGCTTTTGGGGGTTGGGGGCGGGGGGGGTGTTAAATAAAATCCATTTGCGGCATCAACAAATCAAATAAGCTATCTAAGATTAGTGTACAAATGCATCACTTTTAAAACCACTAAATTACTGATAGGGATAATTACCACAACACACACACACTATATATATATATAATATATATATATATAATATATATATATATATATATATATATATATATATATATATATATATATATATATATATATATATATATATATATATATATATATATATATATATATATATATATATATATATATATATTAAGCTCGCATTTGAATTTAAATATTTAGAAGAAGTCAGTTTGACCTCCTTTTAAAACATCTAAGATAACAACATTTTAAATAAAAACCAAACAAGCTTTATGTGTGTGTGTGTGTGTGTGTGTGTGTGTGTGTGTGTGTGTGTGTGTGTGTGTGTATGTGTGTGAGAGAGAGAGAGAGAGAGAGAGAGAGAGAGAGAGAGAGAGAGAGAGAGAGAGAGAGAGAGAGAGAGAGAGAGAGAGAGAGAGAGAGAGAGAGAGAGAGAGAGAGAGAGAGAGAGAGAGAGAGAGAGAGAGAGTAGTTGAGAGTGTGAGAGTGTGTGTGAGTGTATGTGTGATGTGTGAGTGTGTGTGTGTGTGTGTGGTGTGTGTGTGTGCGTGTGTTAACAAAATAAAAAATATTATTATTATTATTATTATTATTATTATTATTATTATTATTATTATTAAAATTGCGCTCAAGGGAAGAATTCCTCCTCCAGAAAACCATTTTAGTTTCCTATTAATTAATACAAATAAAGATATGATTTTTGTTTGCATAAATTCTGTAACTAATAAATTAATAAATATTATTATTATTATCATTATTATTTAGCACTTGAAGATGTAGTGACAGTAAAAATAATTGTCTATATTGTTTTCGTTATTAATGTCTATGAGAATTTAGATAATAATGCATTAAATGGTATATAGCCAATAATTTTTGAGACTAAGAAATTGTTTTTCAAAATAAATGTATTTTTTTTCCTTTTCCATATGTCTTGTGCATTAATAAAGAGGTACTCTCTAACGAAGGCGACGTAAGGCACCACATTGGTCTCCAAGAAACTCCTCGCTATATCTGTGGACAGTCTACTCCCTGTGGACAGGTTCATCGTTCGGTGAAACAACGAAGAGGACAGATTTGTTTTCTTGACGAAATGCCGAACCAGATCTTACAGGAATTCCCCACATATACGACACCGCGCAAACCGATCTGCGGGAGGGCAGTAGACCCTTCTCCTTCCATCAATACCATGGAACACAAGAACTCTCCCTTCCCTCAGTATTATTCTAAAGTCCAATTCACGTTCCCAAGCGCAAAAAGCAACGATTGCATGTAGGCCATAGTCAATTGAAGGGTGTTTGGTAACCGATGGGGTAACAAGTTCCTCTCTCTCAGTTACCACCTCACTACCCATTCACTAACAGTCCGGAGTAGAAGTTACAGTTGCACACAGGCGAGAAGGCGGTTGGGGAACGACTTCGATACGATGAAGCAGTTATTTTATACCATCCTTGAGTCTTCTTGTGTATTCACATGTCTCCAGAAACATTCGGTAAAGAAGATAAACCCTTGAACTGCCCAAATTTCACGTTGACTAAGACCTGTGTCAATTAGGGTAATAACTTGGACGTCTTTAGGTTCATGAGAACTGTATGTAAGAGGTTATCAGGGCACGTGGGGTGTGAGTGTGGGGGGGGGGTGTTGCAACCTTTTTAAATGATTGCAAAGGTAACTTAATTCCTCTTTTTAAGGTCAACGAGGTCACCTTTCAAACTAAATATATTTTTTAAGTAATATAGTGTATCATTAAATAGTCAATGTAATTCAAAATGAGATGTGCGGGGTGGGTCAATTTTTTTTTTGCCCGCGATAGTATAGTATATATATATATATATATATATATATATATATATATATATATATATATATATATATATATATATATATATATATATATATATATATATATATATATATATATATATATATATATATATATATATATATATATATATATATATATATAATGAATTTAAAAAAAATAAGAAACAAAAGTAGCTATTGAAGGAGTCCGGCTAGAGAGAGAGATAGATACCCTGCCGCCATGCGTACTGAACGCACTTGTCACCAGCATAAGAGATTAAGTGAAACATTACCCCACAGCAATAATAAAAGCGAAAGTAGCAAAGCATATTCATATTTAATTAAAAACAATATTGAGATAAAATATAAATATGAAAATAGTCGGATGAAATATCATACGAGTAGAAACTCGCCTCGCGACCAGCCCTTTAAATATTTAAATCACTAAACATTAAGATTTAAAAAAAAAAAAAAAGATATTGACTAAATTTTAGTGAAATATGATACGAAGTACATCAGACAGTACTGGTATTGGTGGTTATAGTGGTCTGTTCAATTTATTATGCCCAACAACAAGGGTATATATTCATCACTTATATTCTGTCCCAATTCACACCCAGGGTATTAAATTTTCTATTCAAAATTCATTTCTAATAATAATCCGTATCCTCGTAATTATCTTGTAGTTTTTTGCTTCACGCTCGTTTCTCCCCAACTCTCAAGACTCGATGTTCCGTGCCCTCCAACTCCACTTTCACCTCTTCTCAATTTTTGAAAAGACACCACTAGTGAAGGAGCAGTTCAGTAGATCAGGGCAAGAAAAAAATAATGATGATAAATAACAGGAAACAAAAGTAGTATTGCAATGACTTGACGGCAAAGATAATGTGAAGAGTATTAGAAGAGTATTAGAAGAGAATTTGAAGAGTAAGAAGAGAATTTGAAGAGAATTTGAAGAGTATTAGAAGAGTATTGAAGAGAATTTGAAGAGTACTAGAAGAGTATTAGAAGAGAATTTGAAGAGTATTAGAAGAGTATTTGAAGAGTATTAGAAGAGAATTTGAAGAGAATTTGAAGAGTATTAGAAGAGTATTAGAAGAGTATTTGAAGAGAATTTGAAGAGTATTAGAAGAGTATTAGAAGAGAATTTGAAGAGAATTTGAAGAGTATTAGAAGAGAATTAGAAAAGAATTTGAAGAGTATTAGAAGAGGATTAGAAAGAGTATTAAAAGGAGTATTAGAAGAGGATTAGAAAAATATTAAAATAGAATTAGAAAGAGTATTAGAAAGTGTAAAGAAAAAGGAGCAATAAATGAATGGTCAATAAAGCAGTTCTGTAAAATTAAATACAATACCACTATTACTGTTCAATTAGGTGACTACTACTACTACTACATTAGCTACATATAAATTAATAATAAGAAGTATTTCATTGTACAAAAAAACTACATTTAAAAATTCCTGCCCTTGCCAACAAATAACTACGAAACTTGAGCATAATAATAATTATTATTATAATAATAATAATAATAATAATAATATATTATCAGCATCTAAAACCGTTTAAAGGACAGTTTAGGTGGCGCCATTCTTCTGTACGATGGAGCAAATATTTGGTAGGTCAGATGCAATTATTTAGTGTAAAAGTTTTGAATTTTTTTTAATGGGTGGCATTTTTTTTTATTAAAAAATTCTCAAAGTGTAGCTAATAAGTGTTCTTAATTATTCCAGATCTTTGTGATTTTTCTATTAAGTGGCTATTCATGATTGGTTTCCACAGGTTCATTTCCTTCGCTATTTCTTTAAATTCAAAATACTTCCTATAAAATTACAGCTTCCAATTCTAGGTAATGTTTTTAATTATAATCCCTAATTCTTTGCTCAAATATTTGATGCTATGTTTACTGGGTGTTAGACTCCCCAGATTCATTCAGATTTCAAAGTTTGTTTTCAAAAATTAAAATCCCACATGTTAAGTAATTCCAGAATCAATCTATAGCATAAACCATAACTACAAATGATTAAAATATTCAAACAATTCTTTTTAAATATGTAAGCCAGTTATTTTTTATATTTTCTTTTCCAACCATTTTAATATTCTATCGATACAGTAAGCACAACATTTACACCATTATTTCATAGCGTGATCAGTAATCTACTGTACATCCAATCCTGAAGACCAAAGACATCATTATGTGCTTAAAATAAGTACTTTTCCTATCTCTAGTTTATATACGTGTAATACTTTAATGTTTTTATATTCCACCACTGGTGTGGAGTCCAAGGTCGAAGGGGAATAGGAATTAGATTGAAGTCTTATAAGAGTAGAAGTTTTAAGTACAGACTACAAAACTCGGACTTCTGCTACATTCCTAACTTCATATTTTAACAGTTCTGTCAAAAGATTGCACCCCATTACTACTTTTATTTGTTTTTGTTGCTGCTTCCCATGCAGAAATTAACTTATCAACAAAACCATTTCAACTTTCACCTCAAAGAACTTAAAGAAAATTCAACCCTTTTATAGTATTCTTTGAATACTATAAAAGGGTTGTAAAAGATGTAAAATTTGTTGTGAAAGCAACACATGGCGAAGAAAACGGGTTGTTGTAAAGAGAAAAAAAACAAATGAAATAGACTAGAATAATAATAAGACCCTTATTCATTCTCAAATTAAAATCTTCAGGATACCGTACCCAAAATGAATTTTTCCTACATATATACATAGGTGACTTATATGAACAATTAAATATTTAATTAAAAAAACAAATTTAGATAAAGGGGTTTGATACCAACCAAAAATGGGGTACAAAGAATAAATAAAATTTAAAATAATGAGCATATCATTTTAAATTAAGATATTTAAGACAGGATAAATTAGGAAATATGTATGATCTTATTAACAGTTTTTTTTAATTAAATCTTACCTGTATTTTCTCAAAATTGAAAAAAAAATTTGTTAATCAGAAATGGACTACAATAATAATATTCTAAACAACGAAAATCGGCAAATTTCTTTTATTTATCAAAATCCCTCTGTTGTAAAACTTAAAAAGGTCTCACAAGGATATAGTGACATGCGAAACATAAAAAATACAAAACAGTTGGAGTTTAACTTACCTATCTTGGTGAGTGACGACTTTTTGCTGAGTTGAGCGGTGTCTGAAAGTGACCTCTTTTGAGCATGACCTAAAATCTTGACTGAGACCCGAGAGGGATTTCATATGTTCCTCAAAAGATGCTTTAATTTCGGCAATTTCGGTATCAGCTTCTCCTTCATCTGCTATTTTCGATTTGGCTTTCTTTTCTATTACCTTCGAAGTAGGTCTTGATCGATCCTCCTTCTTTTCTTTCCCTTCTTCCGTTTTCTTCGTCGTCTTCTCCCGTATATTTGAGATGACGTCTTCTTTAGTGACGGATTTGTGATCTTCTTTCTCTCTTTCCCGACTTTTATCCCTAATTGGTTCTATCTGACGAAGTGCTTCCGCTAAATTGTCTTTCGTTTTCATTGGTAATGCCTGTTTCACTGCCTCTTCCAAAACTTGTTGATTAACCGAAGAAGACCTCCTCACAACGTACTCTACTTCTACCGAAGCATTACCCGGGACAGGCGATCCAAGAGGTGGGACGCAAGATGAAAAGGAGTCTACGAGGAAAGGATTCACTGCTTGCACAATGGTATCCCCAGCAGAAAATGAAGAGCTCAAGTCTTGTGTCGTCACATCTGAAAAAGAAATCATCACTTTATTATTATTATTATTATTAAAGCAAGAAAAGAAATGACACAAAGCGAAATAAACCTAGGAAGGACAAGCTAATGTTGATTAGTTCTTCAAAAAGAAGAAGGAAAAATATATATGAAATGGACAGAACAAAGAGGAAATTAAAAAAGATGGTAATATATTAAAAAGAGAGAGAGAGAGAGAGAGAGAGAGAGAGAGAGAGAGAGAGAGAGAGAGAGAGAGAGAGAGAGAGAGAGAGAGAGAGAGAGAGAGAGAGAGAGAGAGAGAGAGAGAGAGAGAGAGAGAGAGAGAGAGAGAGAGAGAGAGAGAGAGAGAGAGAGAGAGAGAGAGAGAGAGAAGAGAGAGAGAGAGAGAGAGAGAGAAGAGAGAAGAGAGAAGAGAGAGAGAGAGAGAGAGAGAGAGAGAGAGAGAGAGAGAGAGAGAGAGAGAGAGAGAGAGAGAGAGAGAGAGAGAGAGAGAGAGAGAGAATTTAATTATTAAATAAAAATAGGAATGAAGAACATGGAAAAAAATAACACTGCTACCTTTGTTCAATACCCAGAATTGTGTATTATTGACAAGAACCTTGAAAACATTAAAAAAAAAAATGATGATTTAACAGGACTTCGGGCTACAATGATACCACCAAGGCAAACATAAAATATTACAAAAAGTTAAGGTGAAACATAGAGAAGGATTGATATTACTTGGTGTGCTTGATAAAACAGACAGACATTTTAAGGAAATTATATACAAGCTGGAACAGAATGATAGGGTTGTAAAAGTCATTTGGTATTTTTTCGAAACTACAGTGGTAGAAGTGGGTCAGTCAATCGTTTCTTACAAACGAGTTAAGAAAAATAAAAATGACCTTAAAAAAATTAAGATGACAACAGAAAAAGACGAATATATTTGATAATAATTTCGTTTTAATAGACTTCATAACATGAAACTGTTACATAACTATGTTTGAAAGAAATTAAATATAAAATATTTCATTCCTTCAAACTAGTGAAAAAAATAAAAATGTTTGTGTTAGAGTTAACCTAAAGTATATGTACTGTTGATACTGTAAAAAAATACTCTTTGTTATGATTCAGTAAAGACTATGTTCTATGTGATAAACATTTGCATTCTCATTCTGTTGATTCTATCTTGTGCATTGTACCACGACTTGTACTGTGTTAGACATGTAAATAAAGGCCTAGGTAAGAACAGCTGTTTGTCTCTATGTCCTGCCCTATGTAACATTTATATTTATATTTCCGCCATTATGACAAATAATATAACAACAGTTTGTCTCCCTTTAAAAAAAAAATTTTAAGAGGACAATACCTCTAAATTAATGGGACTTAACTCAAATATCCTAACTGGAAAAAGATGAAAACTATCTACGAAGTTAAAAAAGAACTTGACAAAAGGGGGTTGAGATTCCTACCAAAGAGTGAAAGAAAGTCTAATGGAGAAATAGAGGCACCTGAAGATGAATCGGACGAAATCTCTGGGTCAAAACTTTGAGACTCTGGTTTTAAAATGGATTTAATCTCTTTGGATTCTTCTGAACTAGAATCCTTCTTAAGGACACTCTTGAGAGATCTAGTATCGTGTTCCGGTGATCCCTTATTCGAAGACATAGGACTTTCCGACTTAAGAATTCCTTTAGGATGTTCACCTTCGGAGAAAGATGATTTCCGGGAGTCGACTTTCAAAATGGATTTGGGATTCTCTTTGTGTTTCTCTCTCCCTGGATCTGTCTTGAGAATACCTGAAAAATAAAACATGAACATCACTAGGTTGTACACTACCTCACACTCATATGTTAAAAACATCAACAAATTTATCGTAATAAGGCACACAAAAGTAAGGAACCTAATTTAAGAAATTAAATTTTATGTTGTATTTAAAAAACAAAATAAAATTAATTACAACGATCAAATACACACAAAAAAAATATATTCAAAATGAATCCACCTAAGTAAGATAACTAAAATAGACTCAATAACAATTCATGTTTTTTTAAGTGATCAGGAAATACTGAATAGAGAAAATAAATAGAATGAAGATTTAAAAATTTACAGTTAAACGAAGACACAAAGTCAAAACTAGTCAAATGAACACTTCTCCCTCCCTCTTCCCTCCCACAAAAAAAGTAAGTCATTTAAATTATGCATAAATATTCTTCCAACTCTTCTCTATCTCACACTGAAGAAAGAGAGTAGTAAGATAAAAAAAAAAAAAAATACAGTATGTGAACACTTTAATGGGGAAAATCATCAGAATCAACCACTATAAATAACCACCAATAAAGATTACTTATCTTTGAAGATATAAAGATGTTGGGGGTTTGTTTGTTTATTTTTTTTATATTTTCAAGTGTAACAAAAAAAAAAAATTACATTTCTAAGTAGAATTAAAGTCAAAGAGCAAATACTTTATTGCAGTATTCATATAAAGGTACAGCCACACTCTAAATATTTAGAATTTTTAAAGAAGAAAATGAAGTTAAATCTTTACCCAGCCTAAAGAACCACAACAAACAAAAGTGAGGGAGAGGTTATAACAAGTTTAGCCCACATGAGAGATTGGACATAAGTCATCTACTAACCACGAACGTGTTCCTGGCCATGGCCTTCTTCATACCGAAGTTCTTGTGCGCTGAGTCGTCTTGGCAATATTAAAACTGGGTCTTCTGACATTCTCCTCATCACAACTGATTCTGAGCCTTGGTTAGTAGAAAACATTTTGCCTAATTAAAAAGAGAAACATGGGTGTAAATACATGAATACAAAAAGACGTACTTCGGTAAACTGCCTGATAAATATTTTAAATATTTATTACCTTAAAATAATATTTTTATAACAATGACAATGAGGTAGTGTTATAAGTATGAAAATAAACATAAAAGATCAGGTAAATAATATGAAAAAAGGTTAAAATTAGGGATGGAGCGATACCAAAATTTTTACCGATACCGATACCTAAAAATTCCCCGAAGCCGATACCCGATACCTGAAAATATGCCGATACTACTACCGATACCGATACTGAAAAGGCCGATACCGATACCGGTATCGGAAAATATGCCGATACTTGCCGATACCGATACTTCACTCCATCCCTAGTTAAAATACTGATAACGTAATATTCCTGGCAAATGTCAAAATTTCAAAAACACAGTCTAATTACTCAAACCTGTAGGTGTAGAAGGGGTCGTAGCCCTGCCACTGTTGTTAAGAGCCGAGGCGATTGCCACCTCAGCCATTGTAATTGGTTGCGTCTGGAATCGCGCTCTTTTACGTTTCACTGACGACGTAGTCGTGGTCGGTTTCTGTCCTCCAAGTTCCTCCAAACGCTTGGACCACATTGCCACTCGAGCTCCGACACTGCCTGGAGGAACTTCTACCTCAACACCTTCAGGAAGGGGGGGAGGGAGGGAGGGCAAAAGTTAGTAATACAAAACCATACACAAACGAGAGCACCCGGTGATGTTAATTCCAAATATAACTAACCCCAAAAATACATAAAATATTAAGCATGTATAATAATAATAATAATAATATTAGTTTAAAATCTTCAATATTCCATTCAGACGAATCAACAGAAGAATACAAGCATTTAAAATTAAACTTCATCGATCGACGTCATACAAGAACAAAATATCCTTTTTCAAAACAAGGAATAACTTACACAATTACCCTTGACAAAAACATGCAAAAGTTAGGGACGGACAAATACAAATGGGCAAGGAATTTACTTTGAATGTCGACATCTTTAAGCTAACTAAAAATTAAACTTTCCATATTAAAGTATTCTTTCTCACCTTTTCACTCTAAACTAGGACCAAACAGTTCTCACTTAACCTACATTAATAACAGTAATACAAGATTTACTTTATATTTTTCAGAACACACATACTATGTGTCAAATATAAAAGTGATTCTTCAAAAGACTTAATTCTCTCTTAGTATCAAGTTATGTCTTCGCAAGACAGAGAGAGAAATCACAGCCAATTAAGGTTTAATACCATCTCTTGATATTTGAATCTATCCAATGAACGACAAAGAAAAATAAAATTAAAAAGAAAATTAAAATTATGAGGCAAATGCTCAGCACATCTTTTGAAACGTTTTTCAATTGACTATAACTACCTAAAATTTAAATAAAGTCTTGAGAGATGATAAAAGCAATAAATTGTAAAGAAAAGTGGTGCCCTTTAAATTTAAATATCCACCAACAAAATCCCATGTATATCAAAAAGCTGGGTATAATAATTATAATAATAATAATAATAATAACGAAAAATACACTCCCATCTGCCCAAAGTTTATAAACAATAGCTCGCTGATATCAAAGGTAATGATTAGTAAGAAGAACATTCCCGTGCACCAGTAGGAGGCGAGCAACCAAACTCACACAACATTCTCAACCATACAACGTCTTAATGAAACTCTAAAAAAAAAGAGGACAAGGCTATCTCACCTGCTTCAGGAGATCTTGTCAATTCCCTTGGACTCCTTCTTCCTGAAGGAGATTCGAACATTTGAGAGGCTTTGTTAACCTCTCCTTCTGTCACAGGTTGTGTAGCAAATCTGAAAAACAACAAAATCAGACACCATTTAAAAATATTAATTTTATTCAATTATTTACTACTACTATTATAATTAATCTCTCTCTCTCTCTCTCTCTCTCTCTCTCTCTCTCTCTCTCTCTCTCTCTCTCTCTCTCTCTCTCTCTCTCTCTCTCTCTCTCTCTCTCTCTCTCTCTCTCTCTCTCTCTCTCTCTCTCTCTCTCTCTCTCTCTCTCTCTCTCTCTCTCTCTCTCTCTCTCTCTCTCTCTCTATATTATATTATATATATATATATATATATATATATATATATATATATTATATATATATATATATATATATATATATATATATATATATATATATATATATATATATATGCACCAACAACAATATAGTCTTAATTGGAGCGCAAATTTTAGATAATTACTGTCCATAATTACTCGCCTTATAGAAATAATTTTTTCTCTTGTAAACACACTGATTATATATATATATATATATATATATATATATATATATATAATATATATATATATATATATATATATATATATATATATATATATATATATATATATATATATATATATATATAATATATATATATATATATATATATATATATAGCTTTTAACACCATAATTAAATGAAAATATCTGTATACTTTCCCCTCACCCCCCCCCTCATACCCTCTACATCCAACTTTGATAAGACATGAAAGACAACACGCAACCACATTAACGTACACACAAATTCACACGCACACACACTCACAAACACCTCCGAACCCACAAACTTTGAATTGAATATTGAAAATCTGAGGTGATTTCCATCATAGAGAATAACTAAAAAAATTTTTTTTTTACTTTCATATATTAAAATTTTTATGAAAAAAAAAAAAAAAAAAAAAAAAAAAAAAAAAAAAAACAAAACAAAAAAACAAAAGCTTGTTTTGAATCTCAATTTAATATAACTGTTTGGTTTACCATTATACTGTCTCTTCTTCATCTAAAACACATTTAAATACCACAAATTTTTTTTTTATTATTATTCCTTTAAAATTATCTAAGATCATTTAATACTTCTTCTGAAGTAATCAGTATTCCCTTCAGGTGTATACAAAGGGCAGAGATTCCAAATTGGCTCGCGAGTGCACCCACTTGCATTTAACTCCACAGAGAGTACTTTATATTACAATTTACACCGTCATATTGTAGGTATATTTACATGATTTTATGTTTTATACGAGGGCATAGTTGCACATGAGGGCAAGTTGCACATGTATACTCGGGCATAGTTGCACATGAGGACATAGTTGCACATGAGAGACATTGCACGGGCATAGTTAAAGGCATAGTTGCACATCATTTACTCGGGCAGTTGCACATCGGGCATAGTTGCAAATGTTCACAGGGTACGAGGGCATAGTTGCACATGTATACTTAGTCTAAGTCATAGACCACATAAATATGTATCTTTTTCTTAAAACTAGTTACTGACATGTTTATCAGTCAAAATATTTGTCCACTAAACTGACTTTTTCAAACAGGTAGTGTCATCTCTTAAGAAAGTTGTAAATTGAATCTCAAAACCAAATTTTAAATCTGCAGAAGACATTCCAACTCTTAAAATCAAACACACCATCAATGCTTAGGAAGAAGATAGATCATTTACACAACTTCATAACAACCACTACTCACGGGAAACCTTCACCACCAACTCCATTCTATGCCTACCCTCAATGCCTTAAGCAATCATTTCCCATATATCACTTATTTCTAATTTCTCACCATCACCATACTCCTGTAGGTGCTAGCACCTGTCAGATGTCTTGAACGAGACATGAGTTTCTTGAGCAACGCAATCAGTTGTCGGCTTGCTAGGCCTATCCCAACTTCTTATAATTATTACTTATTTCTAATAATTATTATAATTATATTGAATTTGTCCTCTATTTTATTTGAAAGAGAACCTAAGAAAATATAAGAAATCAAAAGTCTCAATTTGAAGATTCCAAATCACGTGACCCTTTTTTATTCATTCATTCATTCATTCATAAAGCTTTATTCAGAAAATGGTACATTTACAGGTTGAAAGGTTAATAGTAGGTCCTATTCTACTAAATTCAATAATAATCTTAATAATAATATCGTGACTGTTCACTTCACTGAAAAGGGGCTGCTGGGGGAAAACACTGCGGTTTCCATTGAGCCCCAAAGTTTAATACATATTATTATGAAAAGATTTGTAAATGAAGATAACTATATTAACCAAAATCTTCCTAA
>SEYY01022127.1:22500-27500 GCA_009176605.1 Armadillidium nasatum | reverse complement strand
CTGATGGTTTGGAAGTGGTTGGTTGTTGCGGTTGTAGAAATTTCAGTGGTAAAAGCAGAGGCAACAGCAGAATAAGGAACAACAACAGCAACAGCAACAGCAGTCATTAAAAAGGTGCTGCATATGACTCTCGGTAGGTAGGGCGAAGGGATGTACATATATGACCGCGATGCCTCCGTGTCGTATGTCTGTATTACGTCTCGTCAACTCTCCCTACCCTAATAGTGAAGATTAAAGCAAATAATAATAATAATAATAATCTTCCTCGGAAGATCCTACTGACAGGACGAAAGTGAAAAAAAAAAAAAAATAATAATATTAATAGCGGTCGTCATCTCTAAGAGAAAACTAACTAAACTAAAACAGAATGAAATAGCAATAAGAATAAAGAAAAAAAAAACTAGTTAAATAAGAAATATGATAAAAATTTTTTTTTAGAAAAACCAGTCCAGTGTATTGGTAATAGAATAAGAATTTTATCAGAGAGATACAGGGTTAATACTAGGGATGGAGCGATACCAAAAATTTTTACCGATACCGATACTTAAAAATTCCCCGATACCGATACCCGATACCTAAAAATATGCCGATATTTGCCGATACTACTACCGAACGACCGATACTTTACTCTTGTCCAAAATTTTTACCTATACCGATACTGTAATTGCCGATACCGATACCGATACTTCACTCCATCCCTAGTTAATACCATTGTGTGACTTCCAATACCAAAATACTGATAAAATAAGATTCCTACAAATTTATGTTTAGAGTTCATACTACAAATATATTAAAATTCTTAAAACCCCAAGCATAATCTCTACTGGCCTAATATTTCTATCAAAACTGATAATCCTGGGGGCCATTGAACAATAACCTCCTCACCTCACCATACCCCTGTAGGTACAAGCACCTGTCAGCAGGATCTTTCGAGGAAGATCCTAGAGTTTCTTGGGCCCTACGGCGGATACCGCTGGCTGGGCCAGGCCTATCGCGGATGCCGGGGAGTTTTCCCATCAGTGGCAAGAGCACTCCACTGATGTACTCATTTGACGACTGAGTTATTCGAAGCAAAGCGCAAGGAGAAACCGCTCACATTTCCCGCTCCGACCAGGCCTCGAACTCTGGACCTCTCGTTTGCTATCACGAGTGCTCGATCGACTGAGCTACGGAGCCGCTTAACAATAACATAGATCTTTATTCATTTGTACAACAAAATGAACTTTGGTTTATAAAATTTAATTTATATAATTCAACATCCTGAAGTTAATGTTTCAACTTCATTTTAAAGTTAATACAGAGGAATCCGACGTCATGTTTTGAATTTATCATGTTGCAACGCAATTTCAAAACACATTAAATCAATACACAATCCCAAGTTTGTAGAGGTCATATTACAGGCAAGGTTATACAGTTTAATACAATGTAGAAGATATTGTATCTCAAATTTAATTCCAAATTTAGCAATAGACAATACTTCAAAATAATAATAATAATAATAATAATAGATTTAAAAGGGATGGGAAAATAATGAATGAAATTCTATATAAAATTTAAATATCTGGCAACACTATTTAAGACTGAAATTGTCTTCCTCCCTTTTGGTGGGTTTCGTGTAGTTCTATGGTCTTTTTTATACCAGGGGGATATCAAAACATCAAACATATGCATAAATAAATACACATATCCCTACATTAGGAGTAAACAATCTCTCTTTTTTAATACTGTTGCGAATTCTACTGACTGTATCATAATCCTGAAGGCCAGCTGCCTTCTTTAACTCTTCTGAAAAGATAATACCTCTTTGATTGGGTCCTAGCCTGTAATTATTATTGTTATCAAAAGGAAAGATAAAAAGTCCCATTATTCATCACTATTCTTTCTTATAACCAAAATTAGATATGATAACTCAAAAATATTCTCCAATAAAAATATTTTTATAATAATTTTAATAAAAAATTTAATTTCTACAGGGTAACTAAAAAGTCACTAAGTTAAACTAATTATATGAAACCTTTTTTTTTTTGTATACTTTTAAAATTTTTTCATATTTTAAAAATTTATTCCCTGAAAATATATTAGAGAGAAACTCACATAGAAGCTCTATTATTCTTACACAAAGAGCACCAACGTCCTTCTGACGCGGTAGGAAACCACAGGAAACTAATGAAAAATTACTTGGTTCAAAGTTTCCAACAACAGGAATCAATCTGTCATTTATCATGGGCAAGGAGACCAAGTTCAATGAAGGAAAATATCAAACATTTGAAACAGAACCTTCAGGAAGAACCAAAAACTTGCATTCGAAGACATTCTCCTGAACATACAACCTCACAAAACCCACTACAATGCATACAAACACATTTAAGGAAAAAAAAAATCTTATAGGATACAAGTGGTGGGTGATTAAAACATACAAATCACTAGCAACAGTCAATTTTGGTGTACGCAAAATTATAACAATAACTAAACCGGTTTGAATCACTTAATGAATACACATAGTACAAGATTCTAAGACATCAAATATCAGTTATCAATTAACGTTTAGCGCATTACAAAGAGTAACTGTGCTTTACTCTCTTGAAGAAGAGTATTCAAATACAGTTAGAGTAATCGCCAGCAGGATTCGAAAAACGATTACATACTTTACACATTTCTTACTGTAGAAGAAAAATGTATGACATAACAATAGTAGTATGGTACAATGCGGCAAGAACTACAATCCAAATCTTGATAAATAAGGTCAAGAATTTTCTTCGCATCTTTTATATGGTAAATAGAGTTTCCATTCTGGCGAAGAACCAAAAATAATAATAAATCTACAGCGTCTGTAGGTGTGAGCAAATGTTCCTCATTCTTATCAACAAAGATTCAAATACTTCTACCAATTCATTATAAATTCTTTGATTTTTTTGTATAATATTAGAGCTTAACCTATTAAATTTTAGAATACAGTTAAGTGGTAGTCAACACAGTTTATTAAAGCACGAATAGATCCAGTCATAATATTAAATAATTAATCTTGTCAAATATATATATTTAAGTAAAGGTCTTCGAATAACGAAATTAACACATAACTAAGTCTAGATTGAATTCTGATGTTAAAAAGACAAAAAATTTTGATGTTGCAACACACCAGTCAGAGTAGAATCTATCCCAATCCAAGTGATGTTATGTAGTTATTATTATTATTATTGAATGGATGTGAAAATGAAGATATTTCAAACACGCAAATACCAAACTTTTTCAGAGTTTATATTCAATTTGTGTTGACCTTTTGGTCTCCTGTACTCCTGCATATAACCTTTCTTTTCTCTACTGAAACTCCCACGATCTTTCATTAAAAGATACAAGGCGGGGTTGGAGGGTGGAGGGGGGGAAGAGATAAAAAGAGAAAACGTTCTTTTTTACCTTTCAAAGAATGAATTTCATTGTTATTTGATGTTCCTGTTGTTGAAGTCGATGTAAAAGATTGTTCAAGTGACTCTTTGGCTGAAGCTGGTTCCGATCTTAAGTGAGAAAGACTTTCGGATGTTATGTTTTCACGACTTTTTTTCAAATGTTCCAAAGAGCTAGACTGAAGTCTGAAATATTAATGAAAGTCAGTGACAATTTTTTTTTTTACTTTCTATTTCTAGATAAATGAATTGGTTTCCATTTTACTTAGTGTAATAGTCATTGTCCCTATCATAAAACATGATATATAGTTTGATCAACAAAAGGTTATTATTATACTTCTAAGGTGTAAAATGGGGAAGTCATTTATAAACACTTTTATGCTAAACAGGTAAAAAAAATGGCTTAAAGACTGAGACATTTAAAAAGTAGTGAAATTACTCCAAAAAAAGTAACTCTGAACTTCAGTTTCATGAATCCTGCAACACTTATTTATTATTAAAATATAAAAAAAAAAGATGAACAAGAAAAAGAAAACACAGTGATATACATGAGGAAACTTGGATAGAAACTGAATACATGAAAAGTTTGTCCAAACAACTACTATAGTTAATCAAATAAACCTTCTAAATAGTATTCTCAACACATCACCTTTTGCCGTCAATATTTTGTGCGTCAGATGTAGGACCTAAACCACTTCGGGGTCTACGGCGCCGTTTATAAAGGCCTCCTAACGAAGAAGAATGGGTATTTTCCTCATCGGACGAAGAGACATCATTTGTACCATACCTGAGGAAGAAAAAAATTATAGTCAAATTATCTGACCGATAATGATGATCAAATAATAGTAGTCAAATATAAAAACTGCGTGTAATAAAGTTGTAAACATTCACTAATGAACATACATAATTTATGACTAATATATATGAAACTCCGAAAAGTTTGCCTTTAAAGGCATGTCCACCATGATTTACGTGTGTCAATACAATGAAAAATTACAAAATCTTTCACATAAACATCCTATTTAACATTTTTGCTGACGCACAACAATCATGTAAAAATAGATTTAAAGAAAAAGACAAGCTATGTTTAACATAATCACAAAAACACAAACAAAAAAAATCCACCACAACACATGAGTTGCCGAAACAAACAGGTGTCCCATTTAGTCAGTATGAAGTTGTGAAACACAAGAGATCGCGGGAAGATTTTAAGTCAATTAAAAAAAAAAAATGTATAACAGAGTCCGAAGAACAACAACTGCACCCTTCAACTCATCCTTACTAAAGTCGGAAGAACTACTCCTGCACCCTCTAACTCATCCCTACCAGAGTCGGAAGAACTCCTGTACCCTCCAATTCATCCCAACCTGAGTCGGAAGAATAACTCCTCCCTACCAGAGCTGGAAAAACAACTCCTGCACCCTCCAACTCTTTACTACCAAAGTCGGAAGAACAACTCCTTCACCCTCTAACTCCACCCTACCAGAGTCGTAAGAACGACTCCTACACCTTCCAACTCCTCCCTACCAGAGTCGAAAGAACAATTCCTGCACTACCAACTCCTTCCTAGCAAAGTCAACTCTTTCATCCTCTAACCCCACC
>SEYY01022127.1:17500-20000 GCA_009176605.1 Armadillidium nasatum | reverse complement strand
TTCTAATAATGGGTAGCGTAGCTGTTACCGAACTTATCATTCAACTGTTGATCATTTTGAGTTTTAAAGTTCCCCAGTTATAAATTTATTTTTAATTTATTTATTTTTTTTTTAAATATTATTTATTTATTTTAAAAAAGATGAATTTAGCATTAAAAAAAATTTTTTTTTCTTTATACAACATTTATTTTAGTTTGGCAGGTTTGGGTAAGTTGTTAGGTTAGATTAGGTTAGGTTAGAGTTAACTTTAGTTAGGTTAGGTTAGATTGGGTTAGGTTAGGATAAGTTAGGTTATGTTAAGTTATGTTAGATTAGGTTAGGTTAGATTTAGATTTCGTCAGCTGGAATAAGTGTAAAATGCTAAAAATACTCTTAAACTCATTTATAACAAAGATATTAATAATAACTTGAAACCAAAACCAAAAACAGTAAAAAAAATTGCTAAAAATGATAGTGAATTATTGAAAAGTTAAATGGCAACTTAAAAAAAAAAATGACTCCTCAATCACGGCAAATAAATATCTTTGTCAAAAAAAAATTTGTCCAGTGGTGTGATCCAATCCTTATTCAATAATCATACACCTTAATTATTATTATTATTATTATTATTATTATTATTATTATTATTATTATTATTTTGGAATTGAGAGGAGCTGGTTATGTATCCTGACCAAGTTACAGCCTTAAAAATAAACAAATAAATTGAGAAATACTCACTCTTTCTCAACAGAAGATTTTACACCAATAGTAGTCTCAGATTTGTGGTGGAGGTGTCCATTGTGATTTGCAGAAGGTTCATCTCGAACTACCCTTCGGGGAGGAGTTCTTCTACTGATGGGTTGTTGGGAATGAGCCAATGAAGGCTTTTTCAATGGTTGTTTTTTGACTGGTTCCCTTTTAATAGCATTGACCTCAGAGGTCGAAATTGGACCGAAAGATCTCCTCTGCTGCGTTTGTTGATCTTTCCTGACGGAGGGGGAGGAAAATTTCCTCCTTTCCTTCTCTTCACCCTCAGGGCTTCTCTTCTTCTCTTGATTCAAGAGTCGCTGCCTTTCGTAGTCGAGTCTCCGCCTGCGTTTTTCGCTCTCGTTCTGTTGGGGCGAGACTGTGGAGACTTTGGAAGGGCCTGAAGGAGATAAAAAAAAAGATAAACATTACAATTAATTATAATGATTGGACGGTTCAAATCATCATACAATACATAACTATGCAATAGAACCCCAAATGCTCCGAGAATTGAATTATTATTATTATTAAATTATTATTATTATTATTATTATTAATTATTATTAATATTATTTATTTATTTATTATTTATTTTATTTATTTTCTTTTTATTTTTTAAAAAAAATATTGAAAAAAAAAAAAAAAAAAAAAAATTATTTATTTAATAATAATAATAATAATAATAATAATAATAAAATTAAGTAAAATATATAAATAAAATATAGTAAACAAATCCTATTTGAATAGTTTAATAAAATAATAATAATAATAATAATAATAATAATAATAATAATAATAATAATAATAATAATAATAAATAATAATAATAATAATAAATCTTAATGATAATAATAATAATAATAATAATAAATCCTTATTGGTTCCAAGGTGAACGTTCTTCGGTACCGTACTAATTTGTATTTGCATTAATTTTCATAAGCCTCACTCCCCCTCCCCCTTAGCCAACCCCCAAACACACACAGACACCCCCAACTCCCCCCAACCAAACTCTCCATTATAAAAACCCTGAAGAAAAGTTGTCATTTTTGGATATTCAAGGTCACATAATAAATAGTATTCAGGGAAAGATAGGAAAAAAATAAATAAAATAAAAAAACAACAACAAAAAAAAAAAAAAATACTACAAATGAAAAATAACAAATAAAAAAAATTTTTTTTTTAAAGATCGTGTTGAAATACGAAAAGAAATAATAGAGAGAGAGAGAGAGAGAGAGAGAGAGAGAGAGAGAGAGAGAGAGAGAGAGAGAGAGAGAGAGAGAGAGAAGAGAGAGAGAGAGAGAGAGAGAGAGAGAGTGTAAGCGTGTTGATATCTGCAGAAGTCGACTGGGGGCGCCGCCGTTGCCTTTCAAAGCACCAAAAGAGACTATGGCCGAAAAATATTTAAAAAAAAAAATGTGGTTTTAACACGCAACAACGAAGCACGTCTGCCTGCCTGCCTTGGGTCATCATCATCATCATCATCATCATGCGAGGTAGAAGCAAAAACCAATTCTCAAACTGGACTTGCCTTATTACTGGGTCATGCAACAACACACACAAACATTCAAACACACACACACAACCTCGACTAACAGACTTTAAAACCTGTATGTTTGTTTTCGACTAACAGATTTTGAAATCTGTCTCTTTTCGACTAACAGATTTTAAAACCTGTGTGTCCCTTTTCGACTAACAGACTTTGAAACCTGTCTCTCTGTTTTCGATTAACAGATTTTGAAACCTGTTTGCTTGTTTTCGATTAACAGATTTTGAA
>SEYY01022127.1:7500-10000 GCA_009176605.1 Armadillidium nasatum | reverse complement strand
AAAGAGAAAGAGAAAGAGAAAGAGAAAGAGAAGAGAGAGAGAGAGAGAGAGAGAGAGAGAGAGAGAGAGAGAGAGAGAGAGAGAGAGAGAGAGAGAGAGAGAATATTCACACTACGGCCGCTTTTAAATTTAAATAATGTGTGAATCATCTTCCGTCCAGAGAGTGATAATAGTAACCGCTACCTCACCATTTGATCACAATATAAGAAATAAATAAACCTATCTTATCTATGGTCGAAAAATGATAATGTTTCGAATTTTTTTTTAAAGGTCAAAAAAGAAACGGAACTTCCCACGGAAAATTGTACAAATCATGAATTAACATTACAGATATTTTGACCCCCGACATTAAAAGCAATTTTCACCAAAAATGGGAAAATCAAAATGTTTTGTCGCACCACACCACTACCAAAACAAAATATGTCGCACCACCCCACTACCAAAAAATAACTCTGCAGTAATATTAACAATGTATTAGTAGTAGTAATTTTTCATCTGATAATTTCTTACTATTTAAATAATTTTAATAGTATAAAATGACGTAACAGGCCTGCCCACTATTACGATAATATCAATCCATCTTTTGACCAGTCTGTCTGTACTATGTGTACTATGTACGCATGTACGTGTGTATTAATCTGTCAATCAATGAAGGTTCACATAAGAAAAGAAAAAAATTTCCGTCTAAACCAACAACTCAGTCCTAAAGTAAACAATTATTCAGCATTTACCACAACAATCATATAGAATGAGCGAGCTGTGTGGTAATAAAGGTGGGAGGAAATGAGGCACAGATAGGTACCCATTCTCTCTCTCTCTGTACCCAAATGGTCATCGTATATGGCACACGGCCATGCAATGCCCCATGGCACTGAAGACCGTACATTTAAAGCCGTCATTACGGTATAAACCAAAGCCCGCTAGCAATAATATCAATGGAGAATCCCCACGTGCTGATTAATGGGGGTTTGCCGGTGTGTGTTGGGGGGGGGGTACCTTTGGACAAGATCACTACCACCAGTACTACTACTACTACTAATAATAATAATAATAATCATTCTCCACACAATATACATGTAATAGCATAATAATACATCGATTACAATCGATATATATATATATATATATATATATATATATATATATAATATATATATAATATTATATATATATATATATATATATATATATATATATATATATATATATATATATATATATATATATATATATATATATATATATATATATATATATATATATATATATATATATATATATATATATATATATATATATATATATATATATATATATATATATATATATATATATATATATATATATATATATAATATATATATATATATATATATATATATATATATATATATATATATATATATATAGGTAGGTCACTGACCTAGCCTAAGAAAAATAAATTTTTTTAACTTAAAAACTCACTCAACAAATAATAATGATAAAACAGTTACTTTTTGACAATCGCAAGACTAAAACCAATTACGTAATATAAAGATTACGCACTTCCACTCCTTAGAGAAATGAATTTTAAAATAACGAATAAAAAAGTAAAGAAAGAAAACGAAAGACGAAAAAAACTAACCAAACTTCCCCCTACGAACGTCTGAGAAATACTGACGAATTTTTAAATTTCTCTCCCCGTTTTTTTTTCTTCTTATTTTATATATTTATTTTTTTTATTTCTTTCTTTAATTTTTGTGTTCAATAAAAATTATTGTAAACATTTCTCCAGATTCTCTCATTTCTTTTAAAGTCTACGGAGTCATTCAATCACGTGATGATAATGATGATGATGATAATAATAATAATAAAAATTATGATAAAAAAAATTTAGCGAAATGCAACTAGCTCGTTTCACAATGTTAAAATAGTAGTAAGCAATACTAATAGTAATTAGTAAATAAAAATATGTAATAAAGAATCCTGACAACAAAATGTTTCTATGGCAACCTGACCTCAATAATTACAGCTTAGTAGGGCATAGGATACAAGCGCGCGCGCACATACACATCTATATATATAAAGGAGTGACAAGGGGCATTCCATACCTGCTCGTGCCCACAACCCACGTTTTTTTTTTTTTTTATTCTCGATTAAATATAGGTGAGGCAGTTGCGTCGTCGCTTATTGCATCCTATATCCGGTCCTCACACTCCCCCTCCCCCAATCTCCAGAACCCCCGACCGCACACGCACACACACACAAAATACCTGGGATTCAATTTAATAGATATTTAATAGTTTTATCTACTATTTTAAGTTAGGTTACGTCATTTTCAAAACTTTCATTAGAAAGCATTGTAGTTTATCTTGATTATTACCATCTACCGATAATAAAGTTGAGCGGTACCTTTGCTTACAAAAGGCACTATCAAGCAATTATTGGGTTGGGGCACGGCACTCCTTAAGTACGATAATTATTTGATAATATTAGTGATTAATATCAGTAAAGTGGGTGG
>SEYY01022127.1:0-2500 GCA_009176605.1 Armadillidium nasatum | reverse complement strand
CTTTACGGCTGATGCCAATTATCAGTTGTTATAAATGAGGCACACCATTCGATGCTCCTCTCAAGACACCAACTCACATAAATGATGTTAGGATGGAAAGAATATTATACAACGCTAAATAATGTCTTTGGCATAGAGGTCTGAGACAGGTGCCTTATGCAGGGAAACACTCAAACAGGCATTAAAGGGGAGCACTGTACCGGGAAACATTCAAAACATGGGTGAAAAGGGAGCACTGTACCGGGAACTACACAAAATAGACATGAAACGGGCGAAATGTACAGGGAAGCAATCAAAACCGGCGTGACAGGGGCGCATCCTACCGGGAAACAATAAAACAGGCGTGAAAGGGGGCACCGTACCGGGAACAACTCAAAATAGACATGAAAAGGGCGCACTGTACCGGGGAACATTCAAAACAGGCGTGAAAGGGGCGCACAATCTCGGGAAACACTCAAAATAGACATGAAACGGGCGCACTGTACCGGAAAACATTCAAACAGGCGTGAAACGGGCACACTGTACCGGGAAACACTCAAAATAGACATGAAACGGGCGCACTGTACCGGGAAACATTCAAACAGGCGTGAAACGGGCACACTTTACCGGGAAACACTCAAACAAGCGTGAAAGGGGAGCAATGTACCAGGAAACATTCAAAACAGGCGTAAAGGGGGCGCAGTGTACCCGGAAACAATCAAACAGGCGTGAAAGGGGAGCACTCTATCGGGAACCACTCAAAATAGAAATGAAATGGGCGCATAGTACCGGGAAACATTCAAAACAGGCGTGAGAGGGGCGCACCGTACCGGAAAACACTCAAACCGGCGTGAAACGGGCGCATCCTACCGGGAAACACTCAAACAGGCGTTAACAGACCATTATGTTTGTTAACATTATACATACGTATCAGAGCCGTAAATTACTTTCTCTAACAACATACAGTGGAAAACATTAATTACCTTGTCTACCTTGAGCTTTGTAAATAATAATAATAATAATAATAATAATAATAATAATAATAATAATAATAATAATAATAATAATGATAATAATAATAATGTACTTTATGTAGCTTACCACCACTTCGATTTCTTAATAATCCTGACCCCGGAATGGCCCTATAACTCTTGGCATTACGCGGCACTCCATCGCTCTTAGTGCCAGTGCCACGAGTAGGGGTCAGTCTGGCATAAGGTGAATGACCCTTCCAGGAGGACGCCACCTTAACAGCCCCACTACTTTGGGGGTCGGATTTTTCGGGTTCTAAAGCTGTGCTCGAACCCATGGTTCGCAAAAGCGTTTTTTCGATCAATCACAAATAATAAATTTTAAAATATAATTATTTATTTTTTTAAATATTTTATTTTATTTTATTTTCATCTATTTAAATTATAATTTTTAAACATTTTTAAAATTTTATTTTTTTAAAATAATAATAATAATAATAATAATAATAATAATAATAATAATAATAATAATAATAATAAAACTACCGTTCATTTTAAGGTCTCAGACGGCGGCTGTCGCTACCAAACATATGGTCAAGTTTTATAATAAAGTGAAAGGGTGCTGGGGTGCATTGGACTGTAGGTGGTGTCGTAGACACCTGAACATGCTCGGAATCTAACAGACGGGTAAATAATAATAATAATAATAATAATAATAATAATAATAATAACTGCTGAAGGAGGAAATTTAAAAAAAAAATATCTCTTCCATGTTCTCGAAGAAGGAAATGATGAAGTCTTGCTAATTATCGTTACAGGTGTAGGGACTGTAGGTACTGTAGTGATGCGGTGGTAGGTACTGCAGTGATATTCAATACATAAATGGAGGGGAAATATAACAAAATGTTCAACAGTAACTTTGTAGTGACAATCTAACTATATTTTATCAATGCAGTTAGAGACATGGTATCTACCATTAAGGATGAAATACTACACTGCAAAAAATGTCCTAACAAATCGTTGGGACAAGTGGCAAAAATGTCACAACAAATTTTTTTTTCAATTATTTTTTTTATTAGAAAATAAATCGGTGAAGCGACTTTCTTATGCTTAACATGTATTTTCACTATTGACAATTTTATTGTGAAATATTTTTGGCCACTTCTCCCACAACAATGACCCTCCACGAACAAATATTTATTGAAAGAGTTGGATGCCGCGGGGGAAGAGGGGGGGGGGAGTTTATAAACCCAGTTGAAGGATACATTTCCTCCCCATTCACCCCAGTCCCACACTGCAATTGCTTGACCTTACACTTAATGCACCCAACGACTCGGACTCGAGTTCGATCTGCCGGCCATTGATGACATCCAAGGTATGTGACCTCCAAGGTGAGCCCAATAATAATAATAATAATGATAATAATAATAATATTAAAGAATTCGCTGCTGGAGGTGTTCCAATATTATTACTATTTTTTTTTTGAAGTTTTAAAATTTATTAAATTTTTTTTTTTTTTACTACGGATTTAATGTTGTAGATACATTACT
>SEYY01022126.1:47500-50000 GCA_009176605.1 Armadillidium nasatum | reverse complement strand
ATTCAAAATCTTCCTGTTAAAGACTAGTTAAAAAGCATAATAAAAACGAAAGATAGAGCAAGAAAAAATGGTTAAAGTATTAGGCGTGGTACTACTTTATAATATAATAGCAAAAATTATATACAGAAGTAAAACAGTTTTCCAATACCTAATATGCATTTATTTATTTATATCATCTAAACGGAATATTGTTTTTGGATTAATTTCTTAGAGAGTTGATGCATACCACTATGAAAAAATATGAATCAGGCTTAAATGAGCTATAGAGAACTAGGCACAAGGACGTAATAGCCTAGAGATGAGTTAGACGCGTCAGCTTAACTGATGATATCTTTTTTACCAGAAGGATATTAAAACTAAGGAGCAATAAAGTATTAAAGAGGAAGAAGAAAAGTTAGGAGAGGTTTTTGGCAATTATTAAAGAAGAATGGAAGGAAAAGGAACGAAGGGATTATATACGCTTTAGCGAATAAACGTTCGATTTAAATCAAAACGATTTCTGGATTAAATTTACAAAGCTGAGTTACGTAAGCTCTAAAATGTAGTAATTCCAGAAGTCAGCAAGCGTCCCATTGCCTAAATATGATGAATTAAATAGAGCATATTCTAAGTTTAGGGAATGAAAGTGGAATATACGCTTCCAATATCAAAGAAAAAAAGACCCTTAATTATGCATACTTCGAGGAACAACTCCCACTAAATCATTCCGAAGAACACTGGAGAATTGTGACCCTGGTTCGACTAATTTTTCAACCCTAAAAGACACAAATTTTTCAACGTAGGAAGTCAAAACTGTTATCACGGGTTATTTGGTAAGAAAATAAGAGCTACAGTAATTTAAAAAGACGATAGAAGATATTCTGAGAAAGTGAAGAATTAGAATTAAGGAAGAATTAGAAATATGGGAACGAATTGAAACGTATTGCGAGAACCTCTTGGTTATGGTTTACTAAAGATAAACTCTACAGAAATGTTTCCTCCAATGATAAAGGAAAAATTTAGAGAGATGTGCTGTTAATTAATTAATTAATAATAATAATAATAATAATAATAATAATAATAATAATAATAATAATAATAATAATAATAATAATAATAATAAATGTATATCGTTGCACTCATAAGAAAGCATACACATTTTAGGAGGAAAATTTAGGGAAGTGACAATAAAAAAAAAGGCTACAAGGAACTTGTCAGAGAGTTTAGAATCTTGAGTCTCGGTTAAGAAGAGGAAGTAAGATTCCGTAGAGGATTAGTAAGGATTAGAAGTAAGTCCACGACTATTATTATAATTAAATAAAGAGTGAAATGGCAGACGCTGCACACCTGTTCTACTTAATGATGAACCTATTCCTACTTATGACATTGTATTTTTTGAATCTAAAATAGTGTTGTTTTGTTTGAGATGCCATCACTAGTTTATTTCGAGTTTAATTCATGTTGTGTTTATATTACCGCATAAGAGATCACCCTGAACTCATCTAAAGGTTATTCCTGCTGTTGAGGTGAAGCCAATACTAGTTTATTTTGAGCTTAATTGATGTTGTGTTTATACTAACGCATAAGAGACCACCATGAAGTCATGTAAAGATTATTCCTGTGGTTGAGGTTAAGTCATTACTAGTTTATTTCGAGTTTAAGTCATGCTGTGCTTATACTAACGCATAAGAGATAACTCTGAAGTCATCTAAAGTTCATTCCTGTGGTTAAGGTTAAGCTAAAGATGTTAAGGTGAAACTGATACTAACCACAACTTTGAAGCTTAACAAGCTTTACAGTCTACATTAACAATTCAAAGACACTACGGAAATTTTTAAACCACTAAAACAATTGTGCATTACCAAACTTTTTTTTTTCTAATACGAACCAAAGAAATTAAATTAAAGATCAGATCGCTACAATGGTAGAGAAAACAAACATTAATAAAATTAACCTAAACAAAGTGTAAAACAAAAATGTTACAAGAAGTAAAAAATAAATAAATAAATATTACGAAAAAAAAAAAAAAAATTCAAACTCAAAATTCGTTTTTAAAGAGTCATGTGAGGCTTTCGTTTGTGAAGTTGATTAATGATCAAACAAGAGAACCTTGGAACCATTTTTCCAAGTCAAGTTCACAGATAAATTTTTATTCGTTCCTAAACTTTATTAACATAAGAGTTTCAAGAAAAATAGTATATATATATATATATATTATATATATATATATATATATATATATATATATATATATATATATATATATATATATATATATATATATATATATATATATATATATATATATATATATATATATATATATATATATATATATATATATATATATATATATATATATATATATATATATATATATATATATATATATATATATATATATATATATATATATATATATATATATATATATATATATATATATATATATATATATATATATATATATATATATATATATATATATATATATATATATATATATATATATATATATATA
>SEYY01022126.1:32500-42500 GCA_009176605.1 Armadillidium nasatum | reverse complement strand
TGAAGTGTTTGTTTATATGAAGTATATTCGTGCGTGTAACTTTATCTCTCTCATTTCATCGGCTTTTCAATTTGCGTTATTCAAAATAAATTTGTTTTCCTATCAAATCAATCGATGGTTCCAATGTTTGCGTAATACGAGAAGGTCATTATTGTTTTTAGAATGTTTTGAACGCATTTACTGCGATCAATCTTTGGGTCAAATCAAAATATAATGCGTATTTTCAAAAGCTAAAACCAAATTTACAAGCTTTTGCACACACACACATACACACCTACACATCAAACACACACACACACACACACACACACACATATATATATATATATATATATATATATATATATATATATATTATATATATATATATATATATAATATATATATATATATATATATATATTAAAAGTATTAAACCATATAACCCGTGGAGTGAAATTTTTAAAATTTCTAATCTGCTATTGTGGATTCGAACACTGACCCCCTGCCCCACATCCGAGTGAGGTCGGGGAGGTCCTTTGAGATTGTCGTCATGGCTGTTGTTCATGAGCTTTCTCAAATGTGATTTCCTTTTGTTCAGAAAAAAAGGGAAACGGGAACGTTTCAAGAGAGATCACAAGAAAAAGGAATATCATGAATGTTAATAACAGAGGAAGGAAGATTTGGATTTGTCTGCTTTTATTAAAGATGTTGACTTTGGATGAAACATTCATTAGGTAGGTAAAGGAAATGAGTTTTTGAAACATTGAAAAAATAATGTTTTCTCTCCCCCAATAAGAATTAAGAGACAGATTTGAGGCTGGAAAAAGCATCAACTATTTCCGATTGATCATCACTTTCTAAAAACTTTAAAAAAAAAAAAAGGGCAGTGAAGATTGGGTTGGAGTTATCGTCATATGAGATTACGTGATTTGACAAACAAAAGATTTTTGATTAAAAGCAGAAAAAGTGTAAGGGATTGAACTGAAATATCAGGATAACATTGTTGATAGATTTAAGAATGAATGATGGCCGTCTACAACAGCTGGTATAAAGCGACTGGATTAATTTAGAAAGTTGTAGAAAGTATAAATATTAATAGAGGGAATTTTGTAGATCAAAGATCTGTGCCAGACTCTATCGAAGATTTCGATATTTTTTACCACCAAAGGAAAAGATTCATTAAAATCCTGAAGTGCAAATGACCAGGAGTAGATTAATGATTAATCGATGTTTAATTTTTCGTACCTTGTGTAAACCATACTGACGATCTGAAATAAGATTAATAGAATTAGTTGTTCCAAATCATCCATTTAATTATAGATTCGAAAACTTTGGAAAAAGCAGTAATTAAATATTTAGCCAATAATTAGAAGGATAAAATGGTTTCGCTTTCTATGGTACAGAAAGAACTAGCAGAATGGTCTATAGGGAAGTGAACGTCAAAATTGATAGGCAGAGACGAAATAACTCACAATGGCAGAAACAAACTTGGTAACTACAAGGTTTTAGGATCCTAGGAGGAATACCATTAAAGAATCAGATAATGCATTTAGTAGTCATTTGAGAGAGAGAGAGAGAGAGAGAGAGAGAGAGAGAGAGAGAGAGAGAGAGAGAGAGAGAGAGAGAGAGAGAGAGAGAGAGAGAGAGATGAATTCTCATCTTTGAAGCAAATACAGTGCTTGAAGTAAATGAGTTGTAATAAGGTGGAGATGAAGGAATATCCCAGGAATTGTTTTGAGCCGAGTTTGAAATAAAAATTTGAGAAATTTTCAGATTTAGCTTAAGGTAAAAGAGTTGCGAAGCCGTGAAAAGATACAAAAGAAAAGAAACATGAAGTAAATTTGGAATTCACAATTGCAACAAAACGCAGGAAGAACGTGAAGTAAAGAAGCCAGAAAGATTTCTGTATTTTCAACAGAGAGAAAATTTTTTACTTGTTTTGAAAATAGATTTTGAATAATTATGAGATAAATCTGAGGTTGTGAAGTATCCGAGTCTTGAAGACTTAGGAAAATCCTGTAAGCATCGTCCCTGCATTGAAAACATGAAAACAATTAGGGTTAATCTCTTAATCGTCAAGGAGCAATTTAGACATAGGAAGAAGTTATACGTATAATCGTCAATGGTTTATTTCAATCTATGAAAAATCTTCCCACCAAAAAAATAAAAAATAAAAATAAAAATAAAAAACAAAACAAACGAGAATTTTATTTTATTTTCTATTTATGCTATTTTTTATTTTTTTATTTTTTTTTAATTTATTTATTTATTTATTTATTTTTTTTTATTTTTTTTTTTTTAATATTTTTTTTTTTTTTATTTTTTAATTTTTTAATTAATTTAATATTATATTTATTTTAATAAATATATATATATATATATATATATAAATATATATAATATATATAATATATATATATATATATATATATATATATATATATATATATATATATATATATATATATATATATATATATATATAAAATTATCAATTTAAAATTTTATTGGTTATTGTACGTTTATATTTAGAATAATGATTTCGATTATTGCGTATTGATTAATTTTGAAATATCAAACGATATATCGTGAATTACTGACCATTATTCTTTTATATATAATTTTAATTATTATTAATATGAAAAAAAGTTACGTGAAACAAAGCAAATTAATAATTTTTATTTTTTATTTTTTTTAATTTTTTTTTTTAAACTAATAAAAACAAGAACCAATTATTTATTAAAAATGAAAATAACTTCCGGAATTCCCAATGAGATTTGTTAAGAAGAGATTTGGAATTTTGGAGTTTTTCGAGTTTTAAATTTTTATTTTTTATTTATATTTTATGTCTTTGTGTTCTTTGCATTAACTTGATTAAACGAAACCTCCTGACTAGCTAACTGACTAACTAACTGATTAACTGATTAACTAACAAACTAACTAACTAACTAACTAACTAACTAGCTAACTAACTAATTAACTAAGTAAGTAAGTAACTAACTAACTAACTAACTACCTAACTAACTACCTAACTGACTAACTAACTAACTATACTATATATATATATATATATATATATATATATATATATATATATATATATATATATATATATATATATATATATATATATATATATATATATATATATATATATATATATATATATATATGTACATGGTTTATTGAAGCATTCATTATAAACGACCCCAGACTTAGACGATAACAGGTTTTTGGAAATTTTGATGATTCATCATGTCCAGATTTGAGGCCTCATTTTTTTGAGATTCCTTGGAATTATTACTGCTTCTGCTGGGGTCCATCTGAGTTCTCAAAGGCGAGATTCTCTCTGGCATGGAGGAGTTTATTCCATTACTTTTCTTTCTACTACAGCTCATATAAAAGCTAGGTCTAACCGGTAATCATTTTCAAGACAATTTGAAAATTTAAATTTATAAATTTTATCAATTTTTATTAACTTGATTTCAAAATTATTCCTCTTAATAATAGTTAAAGATATAATTAAATAATTAATAATTTAAATCAAAAAATTTTCTTTTGTCCAGCACTATCATATTCTGTTCGTTTTTCTTTGGATCATGATTTAAGGTCAATTTTGAGGTCAGATTAAAATGTAATAAATGGTTGGGTGAAATACTTATTATTAAATACTTTTTTTATTTTTTATTTTATTTATTTATTTCTTTTTTAAAGAAACTATCTTGGCTTTACTTCATTCGAAAGGGTTCACTGAAACCATCTTGACTTTGCTTCACTCGTCAGAATTTCCAAAAGCATCTTGACTTTGCTTCTTTCGTAAGGATTCCTTGAAACTACGTTGACTTTTGCTTCATTCGTATATATTCACTGAAGCCATCCTGACTTTGTTCAATCGAAAGGATTCACTGAAACCCTCTTGACTTTGTTCAATCGAAAGGATTCACTGAAACCCTCTTGACTTTGCTTCAATCGTAAGGTTTCACTGAAACCATCTTGACTGTTCTTCATTCCTCAGAATTTACTGAAACCATCTTGAGTTTACTTCATTCGTAAGGATTAACTAAAACCATTTTGACTTTGCCTCATTTTTCAGGACTGATCAGAATGAATACAAAGCCTCTGTATTTAAAAGTCTTTGGAAAAAGTAGTCCACTCTTCCAATTGAATACTTTAACAACTCCTGAAGAAAGATTCCAGTCCTTATTTAAGATCACGAATCCAGATTCTTGTCAACGTCAAATGTTGCCATTGTATTTGACATAACAATATTGTCAATAGGTTTTATGAGAGGTAAAACAGATTTCTGGTTTGGCAATTTCCATTTTTTTTTTTTTTTGTGAGGTTGTTGTGAGCGATATACAAATTGGTGGGACGTATACATTACATATATGTATATATATTACATATATTATATATATATATATATATATATATATATATATATATATATATATATATATATATATATATATATATATATATATATATATATATATATATATATATATATATAGTATATATGAATAATTTTTATTATTATTCCACTACTCATGTGTCTGTGGGTATGGAATGTGTAGTTCCCCTCAGACAAATGTTCGTATGCCATGCATTCGCATAAAACACAAATATAGACCGTATACTAAGTATAAAAAAAAGTACCATCATTTTATCCTATTCCCACTATCATAAATCGAGATAGGAATTTATGGGTCAAAGCTTGAAATTTCTTTTCCCATCTCCTTTTGTATCCTATCTTTTAAATAAAGTTATTATAAAAGAAAAAAAAAACACGTCTTACAAGTTCTCCATTTTATCTCTCCTCAATTTAACACATTTACATATTTTAACTGTGAGAATTAATTGAAACCATAAATCCTAACTTAAAAAAACTCCCCCCCCCCCCAAATTACTCTTAATATAAGAATTATTTCATTAAAGTAATAGTATATCATTAATATCCATTTTAAGAGCTTTAAAATTATGCTCCATTTTATATATCTTTGGTATACACAAATGTTCACACATATATTGAAAATTTTCATGCATATTTTTTTGGTTTACATGTACGCTAATACAGAGAAAATTGATTCTGACCACATTTTGCACCTCTCACGGAATTAAATATATATATATATATATATATATATAATATATATATATATTATATATATATATATATATATATATATATATATATATATATTAATATATATATATTTTACACATCACCACCACTCACGGGCAAAGCCCTATTCAAGGAGGGGGTGTTAAAAGAATAAAAGAATAAAAATGAAAGTAAAAGAGCACAAAATCCAATAATATATTATATATATATATATATATATATATATATATATATATATATATATATATATATATATATATATATATATATATATATATATATATATATATATATATTTGAGAATGTGGTCATACTGGAGAATTTTAATAAGCATGTCGTACGAGATCGACTTGAAATTAAGAGTGTCATCGAAGCGTTTTGTATTTGAGGAAGAAATGTTTCTGGTGACTGTGTAGTTGATTTTTTATGCGCAAAGCAACATAAGTATAATGAATACCTTCTATAACCGTAGAGAAAACCATAAATGGAAGTGACATAAGTGGAACTATGCGAAACAGAGTTATGAGAAGTCGATGATTGATTTGATGCTGACAAACAGCAAAAAGCTGTACAAAGATGTAAAGATCATACCATCATTGTCGGGCAACTCCGACCACTTGTTGGTTGTGGGAATATTAAGACTGGCAAAATCGAAAACTCTGAACTGCAAACCTAGAAAAAGGTTCATGATGGAGAACCTGCTTGACCCTGCTTGACTCTGCTTGACCCTGCTTGACCCTGCTTGCGGAAGTGAATTTCAGAGAAAATTTGGTAAGAAGAGAGATGGGGATGGCGGGCGAAAATGAGGAGGAAAGTTGGATGGCTTTTCACTGTATATATATATATATATATATATATATATATATATATATATATATATATATATATATATATATATATATATATATATATATATATATATATATATATATATATATATATATATATATATATATATATATATATATATATATATATATATATATATATATATATATATATATATATATATATATATATATATATATATATATATATATATATATATATATATATATATATATATATATATATATATATATATATATATATATATATATATATATATATATATATATATATATATATATATATATATATATATATATATATATATATATATATATATATATATATATATATTCTAATAACTTACTTCGTGTTTGAAAACTGATCAGAATTCTTTTCATGCAAAATGACATGCAACATGAAAGCACCTTATCACGAAATATGTGGCTCCATGTAGTTTTTCAGCTTATATATATATATATATATATATATATATATATATATATATATATATATATATATATATATATATATATATATATATATATATATATATATATATATATATTGCAAAAACTGTCAACTCTAACTTTGCATCTTCTTCTTTCCCTCCTCTAGTATCTTCTGAGGATACAACTACAGTTTTACCTTCTTCTAAAGTTGAACTCTACCTTAGATGATTCTGGAGCTATTCCTCCTCCTTCAACCCCCTCCAACTCATTTATGCCTAATGTTGTAATTTTTCCTAATGATGTCATTCTGCTCTCTCTGAGCTTAATACTAAAAAGGCGTACGGTCCTGATGGTATCTCTTCAGTGGTTCTCGAAAGTTATGCTTCCGAGATTGCACCCTGCCTTGGTAAACTATCTCATCTCTGTTTTTCCACTGCTTCCTGCTCTTCTTGCTGGTAACGTGAGCTCATTCAACCTGTGCCAAGAAGTGGGAACCCTCTAAATCTGACCTAAACAAGAAGATTTGGAAACCCCTCAATTCTTCTAATCTTCTTTCTGATCGCCAGTATGGCTTTCGTAAAGAACGTTCATCTAGTGATCTTCTTTCTTTTCTTTCAGACTCTTGGTCCTACGCTTTTTGGGGTTTCGGTGAATCTTTTGCCTTGGCCCTAGACATATCGAAAGCTTTCGATAGAGTCTGGCACAAAGTTTTGATTTCTAAATTTCCCTCTCTGTGACCTTCTCTCTGATTTTATTTCCAGTCGTTCTATAACAGCTGTTGTAGAGGGCCAGCGTTCTTCCTTTAAATCTATAAATAGTGGTGTTCCTCAGGGTTGTGTCCTATCTCCAACTCTTTTTATACTTTTCATTAATGACCTTCTCTCTATTACTTCGTCATCTATCCACTCTTATTCTAATGACTCCACCCTTTACAATTCCTTTCAGTTTGAAAGACATCCCTCCCAACAGCAGTTAATTGATGCAAGAAGAGTGCCCTTGGAGCAACTGATCTCTGATCTTTCTCGTATTTCAAATTGGGGCAGAGAAAACATGGTCGTTTTCAATGCCTCAAAAACTATATTCCTCCATCTTTCTGAACGAAACAACCTTTCACACAACTATGATATCTTCTTCGAAAACACTCGACTCATACCTTCATCTGTTCTCAATATTCTCGGTGTTTCTTTCTCTCGTGATTTTTCTTGAGAAAATCACATTACATCTCTTTCAAAACAAACTTCTAAGAAGATGGGTGTTCTGAGGCACCTTCGTGATTTTTTCACGCCATCCCAGTTACTTACACTTTAAAGGGGCACTGTTCAACCCTTTATGGAGTACGTCTCACACATCCGGGGTTCACCACATACAGCTCTTCCTGAAAAAGTGGAGTCCAGGGCTTCTCGTCTTATAAACTCTTTTGCTCTTTCTAACTGTCTCCAATCTCTTTCTGCCCCTCGAATTGTTGCGTCACTCTCTCTATAATATCGCTATAGCAACGGACATTGCTCTTCTGAACTCTCACGTCGCATACCTCCTCCATTGAGAAATGAGCGTGAGACACGACTTTCTACACAGTCTCATCCTTTCCCTGGCCATTTCTCCAACCCCAGACTAAACCGCCAAGCTCAATATTACATGGACTCTGCTGGTAAAGTCTGGAACATACTTCTTTTATCTGTTTTTCCAACTTCCTTTGTCTTGCACACTTTTAAACCGCGGTGTACAGGGTAACGTCAGTCTTTAACGATCAAGATTTCCAGCACTTTCCCAACTCTGGTAAATTGGTAGGACTCTGGCCTTTGATCACCAGAAAAAAAATATATATATATATATATATATATATATATATATATATATATATATATATATATATATATATATATATATATATATATATATATATATATATATATATATATATAAACTGACTAATCCAATATAATTTTCACTTTGTTGAATCTTGTTTATAACTTATATTAATTAATTCCTCTCGTCAGTTTGAGAATGTATATGATATATATATATATATATATATATATATATATATATATATATATATATATATATATATATATATATATATATATATATATATATATATATATATATATATATATATATATCTTACTTCTTACATCTTACATCCTCTCCCAGGAAGGCTCACGAGCCTGTCAGTGGGAGCAGCATCCTCTTCCATCTGCCTCTGTCTTCATAGATCCGTTCTTCCGCCAGTTGTCGCATGGTAGGCATCTGATTTCTTCTCAATGAGTCCTCCACTGATTCTCTTTTGCGTCGTCTGCCCCTCAATCTAACACCTCCCGGCCTCCACTCCCATCTCCTCCTGGCCACCCTCTCCTCCGACATCCTCTCCACATGCCCCCACCATCTCAACCTTGCCGCATCCACCTTGTTAAGTATGGGTTTCACCCCCACGCTCTCTCTAATTGTCTCATTTCGCACTCTATCTCTTCTAGTCTTTCCCGATATTGCCCTCAGCACGTTCATCTCCGCAGTCTGCATCCTGCTCTCCTCCCTTGATGTCATACTCCACGTTTCAGCTCCGTACAGCAATATCGGAGTCAGGATCCTTTCAAAAATAGTCCTCTTCACCTCTCCCCCATCCACCTATCTCTTATAATAGGGTATAGTGCTCTAACCGTTCTTCCATACTGGTCTATTCTACTTGAGATCTCCAAAGCACTTCCTCCCTCTCTCCCAAACAGTCCTCCTAAATATTTGTACTTTTCCACATTTTTAATCTCTGAACCGTCCACCTCCACCACCAACCTCTCCTCCTCTCTCTCTCTCTCTCTCCTCTCTCTCCTCCACTCTCTCTCTCTCTCTCTCTATATATATATATATATATATATATATATATATATATATATATATATATATATATATATATATATATATATATATATATATATATATATATATATATATATATATATATATATATATATATATATATATATATATATATATATATATATATATATATATATATATATATATATATATATATATATATATATATATATATATATATATATATATATATATATATATATATATATATATATATATATATATATATATATATATATATATATATATATATATATATATATATATATATATATATATATATATATATATATATATATATATATATATATATATATATATATATATATATATATATATATATATATATATATATATATATATATATATATATATATATATATATATATATATATATATATATATATATATATATATATATATATATATATATACAGTGGCGGCTCGTGTAAACTTGGCAAGGAGGGGCTGCAAGTTTATATATATATATATATATATATATATATATATATATATATATATATATATATATATATATATATATATATATATATATATATATATATATATATATATATATATATATATATATATATATATATATATATATATATATATATATATATATATATATATATATATATATATATATATATATATATATATATATATATATATATATATATATATATATATATATATATATATATATATATATATATATATATATATATATATATAT
>SEYY01022126.1:10000-15000 GCA_009176605.1 Armadillidium nasatum | reverse complement strand
TTAAATAGTGGAAATTTTATTATTTAAAAATTTATATATTTTATTTTCAGGAAATTATGAATCATTTTATTTCTGAGGGACTTACTCAAATTTTGAAAGAAACTTCCAATAATAATAATAATCATAATAATAATAATAATAATAATAATAATAATAATAATAATAATAATAATAATAATAATAATAATTAAAAAAAATAATAATAAAAATAATTTAAAAAAATAATAATAATAATAATGATAATAATAATAAAACAATAATAATAATAATAATAATAATAATAATAATAATAATAATAATAATAATAATAATAATAATAATAATAATATATATAATATAAAACAATAATAATAATAATAATAAAAATAATTTAAAAAAAATAAAAAAATAATAATAATAATAATAATAATAATAATAATAATAATAATAATTATAATAATTAATTCATAATGCCTTGACATTTGACAAATCGTCATATTTTAAACAATATTTGATTAAAAATAAAAAAAATTGCGAAGTACACACACAAACATAAAACACTTACACACACATACATAACACACTATATATATATATATATATATATATATATATATATATATATATATATATATATATATATATATATATATATATATATATAATTAGATGAAACTTTTGCATGTATACACAAAAATTAATTATAAATATTCCAAGTTTACAAATTCCTAAATTGTTTAGTCAGCAAATATCTCTTAATATAATTAATATATCAAAATTAATATATTATATATATATATATATATATATATATATATATATATATATATATATATATATATATATATATATATATATATATATATATATATATATATATATATATATATATATATATATATATATATATATATATATATATATATATATATATATATATATATATATATATATATATATATATATATATATATATATATATATATATATATATATATATATATATATATATATATATATATATATATATATATATATATATATATATATATATATATATATATATATATATATATATATATATATATATATATATATATATATATATATATATATATATATATATATATATATATATATATATATATATATATATATATATATATATATATAAAAATATATTATTGAATATTAAATAAGGTTAAATATTATTAATATTAAGATTAAATATTATTAAAATTAATATTAGATATTAATTAAGGATTAAATATTAATTATTAATTAAGATTGAATAATAAGATTAATATATTTATTAAAATAAATATTAAATAATATTAAATATTAAAAAACATTAAATAATATCATTAATAATGATTTAAAATAATAAAAAAATCAAATCTATCTATTTAATTGATATATATATATATATACATATATATATATATATATATATATATATATATATATATATATATATATATATATATATATATATATATATATATATATATATATATATATATATATATATATATATATATATATATATATATATATATATTCTGGTGGGAAAAGTCTGGGGGATACAAGAAATCTTCCTGAGTGAGGAAATATGTTTTAAAATCCAGATCAATGGCCGATATGAACCAATATTCGGCGTTTGAAAGTGTGCAATTCTAAGCAAATGGAGAATATATATATATATATATATATATATATATATATATATATATATATATATATATATATATATATATATATATATATATATATATATATATATATATATATTAGATTTTTGTGGGGGGGGCTGGGTTTAATATCGCAAATTTTCTTTCATTTCAAATTTAAGAGTGTAAAAAGTAATAACTTTCATTTAGATCTCTTTTGGCTCAACATTTTTAAGTAAGACGTTGGTTGCAAAGTCACAGCTGTCTTTGAATTATAGCAAGGTTTGCAATTTGACTGTTTACATAGAGCTCTACTTTTATTTATTTATTTTTTTATTTGTTCTTCTATCTACCTTGTTTATTTTATATTTTTTGTTTCTTTTATGATTTGCATTTCTTGCTCTTATTATAAATATTTTGATAGAGTTATTTGTAATTTTACTGTTGTCTATCGAATTAGAGTGAGGGGATTTTGGTATCAGTGGAACTCCCCTTTTCTCCTTACCCTTTATACAGGAAACCCCTGACACGACCCTTCAAGAGGGTCGCTACGTTCAATTAAACCACACTACAGTATCGGTTTGAATAAATGGTCAGAGCAGTGGGGTTCTCCCTTGGAGTTACCCCTAGATATCCTTACTCCAAACTTATGGGTGTGACATAACATCGATAACCAGACACCCACTACAATGAGTTAAGACTCTTGGGAGTTGGGACTCCAATGATGGTGGACAGACCCTCTCTTCAATTAGTTTCTGCACCCCCCCACTACACCAATGTTTAGAAATTTTCTTAACTTATAATGCTGAAAGTTATTTTTTAATTTAAAATAAATGATTTTCTGGAATCCAATATTATTGAAATGTTTTTTGAGGTATAAACTTAATCAATAGCTGCGTTCAGAAACCGAGCAAAAGTGAGCGCTCGCAAAAATGCGAATGCGTTAATTTTATTGGTAGAAAATTAGCAGCCAATCACCAAGGTCTTAGATGGAGTTGATGACGTAGCGATCCTCTCGATTTTCTGAACGCTAAAATATCAAATTTTCACTGATTACACATTCTTAGTCTTTGATTAAAGCTTCTAAAAAATTTTCATACACAGCAAAAATTGTTCTTATGAATTGTTGGTATAAGTGGCAAATATATCAACAACAAATTTTCTGTTATTTTTTTACTAATTAAAAAATAAATCGGTGGAGCGACTTTCTTATACTTAGCATGTCTTTTTCTCTACTGAACATTTTACTGTAACGTTTTTGCCAATTGTCCCAATGATTCGTTGGGACAATGTTTGCATTGCATTCCTCTCATGAAGGAACTTTTTTTTCGACCCAATTTTCTAATTACCAAAAGAATAAAAACTAAAATCGAATGCTTTTTACTAATTATTCATTATTAATTTATTATTAATTCATTATTATTATTATTAATTATTAATAAAATGTATTAATTAACTATTAATTTATTATTATTTTATTAATTATTAATAGATTCAAAACTTTGATAACCTATATGGTATAGGTTATAAATTCACAGAATTTTTTATTTTTTTATTTTTTTTTATTTTTAATTTTTATTTTCCTAAGCCTTTAAAATTGGAAACTTTTGTCAAAAAAGTTCATGAAAATAAATATATATATATATATATATATATATATATATATATATATATATATATATATATATATATATATATATATATATATATATATATATATATATATATATATATATATATATATATATATATGTATATATATATATATGTCATAAAACAACCAGAAATGACTTTCTTTTAAAACATACGAGAGTTTTAAAAATTTTCCTTAATTTATCTTCTTTTTTCAAAGAGATAAATGACGTCACTCGTTTGGGCGGGAAAAAAAGCCCGCGAAAAGTGTGTAAACTTTAAAATAAGAAGCGAATGGCCGAGTTTTAGTGGGTGATGGAATGAACGCAACGACATTTTCTTTACTGCTATTATTATTTTGGTATGAAAAGTTATATAAGCCGTAAAATGCAAATGAATCAAATGTTTAAGATATATGTATATATATATATATATATATATATATATATATATATATATATATATATATATATATATATATATATATATATATATATATATATATATATATATATATATATATATAGGCACAAGTTTATTTGAGGGAACTCTCTCTGAAACTCTAAGTTAGGTATGTTAAGATAGGATACGTTAGGTAAGTTAGGTAGATTAGGTTAGGTTAGGTTAGGTTAGTAGTAAAACTATACATGTTTTACTTCAATAATAATTTCATATTAAAAAGACACAAAAATTTTAGTTATTATGCTTCACTATTATTGGGTTTAATAATAAATTTTCAAAAAATGAATTTAATTTTACCCTAAATTTTTCATTTATTTTCGAGCGGTGAAAAAAGTTCCCTCAAGTAAACTTGAACCTATATATATATATATATATATATATATATATATATATATATATATATATATATATATATATATATATATATATATATATATATATATATATATATATATATATATAAAGTTTATTACCATTTACAGTATGGGCCCTTTTTCAAGAGGGGCAAAAATATAAACCCGAGTCTAACTCAAATCTCTCAGATGGGCGCAGGATGAGGCTTTGAAGAGAGGAAGATTAAGGAGGAAGAACAGATGATGGGAGAATGTTCCACACAACAGAAGTAGCTGGAAAGAAGGAGGCACCATATCGAGCAAGCCTGAGATTTCCAGTATTTATACAAAATTCATGCAATAGCAAGATACCACTTGAACTAAAAAGGTCATGTAGAGATGGTGAAATGTGAGAGGTCAGTTCTGCCATTGTAGTACTTATAGAAAAGAGATAGTACTCCAACGTCACACCGCAGACGTAGAGGGTTAAAAGATTTTGAATAGGGGACAGTTTATAAACTTCTTAGCCTTAGACTCAGCCCTATCCAGAGAGAGGAGATATCGAGGGCCCCCCTCCACAAATGGGAGAAATTTATTGGCTCCATACAAGAGCGAATAAGACCCTTATAATCGGAGTAACTGTTCAGAAGAAAATAATTCCGCAACCTGAACAGTATTCTCAGTTTCTTTGAGGCAACCTTAGAAACCCTTGTGGTGTAAGGTACTTGGACGATTTTTTGTTTAAATTCAGACCAAGAATGTTTTTGTTGTTAACAGGTGAGACTGGAGACCCGTCGAATTAAATAGAAAAGTTGGGAGGTGCTTTTGAGATCGACAAGAATAGAATCGAAAAGATGAAAACGAGAAGCAATTTTAGGAGCAAAAGAGGGAGCAGATTTGAAATCAATTCATGAATTGAGAGTTG
>SEYY01022126.1:0-2500 GCA_009176605.1 Armadillidium nasatum | reverse complement strand
TCTAACAATAACTGAAAATATTCATTGTGACATTTTTGCCACTTGTCCCAACGATTCGTTAGGACAATTTTTGCAGTGCTCAAACATTCAATACCTTCTGCTATCTTACTTATATATAGTCTTCAGTGATTATCCTGTAACTCTGGATGGTGGCTAGAAGTTCTAAGTAAATATAGCAGTTTTCTATCAGGTGATTTCTCTAAGACTAATTATGCTTTTTTTTATTAATTAAGTTGAGCACTTTCAACTTGAGGAAGAGTATGACCTTTCGGATTTTAATTTAAACATTATGTAATAAAACTTTAGTTTTTTTTTATTAAAATTTATTTATATTAAAATTTGTTAAATTTTTTGGTATATTAATCTCTTCGCCGTTAGTCTGTCTTCTATTAAATTTTTTTTACTATATTTTTAGGTTAGTGATAGAGTTCTCCTTGTAAGTGAGAGGACATGGTACGAGACCTGGTACGAGACCTGGTACGAGACCTGGTCAGAGAAGAGAACTTGAGCGATTATCTTTCCACTTTGCTCCAGCTTCTTCAGCTGTAATAAGCACACTAGAAGGATGCTTACTTCTGATGGATTTAAGTCCGGCATCCGCGATAGGTTGGCCAGCCAGCGGTATTTGTTATAGGCCCTTGAAACCCAGGGACTTTCCTCAAAAAGTACCACTACAGCCATTACTGGGGCAAATTTTAATTTTTAACCTTTGGTAGAATTAGATAGATCTTAAATAAATGTTCAAGTAAAGAAAATAAAATATTTGATCCAGAATTTTTAAATAAGACAATCTAATGTTCGAAAACTTCTTAACCATATTTAAGTCAATTAACAAAATGAAAGCAATTTTATTATTAAAAATCCCGAATCTGTTAATAAAGTAATATATAGTAAAAAAAAATTCTGAGAAACTGTTTTCAGTTGTTAATTAACCTACAGTACAGTCGTGTTAAAACGTTCGTTCTCCAGGAAGAGAATATATAGCAAACATATTTACATAATTTAATAAACAGAATGCCATACCCTGAAGATTTTCACGTTAACTGATGGTGAAAATTGCATAATGTTTACTAGTAGTTTGTATTTGTAGAATATAGGCTTTATTTATTCGCTTACTGGGAAACGAACTTGTGAATACAACTTTATAATTTACTAATAAACCCTTGATTTTTAAACAAGAAAAAGGAAAAAAATACATAGAAACTCTGTCACAATAACAACAGAAAATCTGCTGCCAAAAATCATTTGACCAGATTTTGAAAAAAAAAAAAAAAAAAAAAAAAAAAAACAAATTTTTATGGTATAGAGTAAGTAATAAATTGAAATTAAGTACGCTATATTATTTTGATTACGTTAAAACGACTTATCAGAAATCCTCGTAAAAAGAAAATAAATTATTATTATTATTATTATTATTATTATCAATATTATTATTATTAATTATTATTATTATTATTATTATAATTATTATTATTATTATTATTATTATTATTATTATTATTATTATTATTATTATTATTATTATTATTATTATTATTATTATTATTATTATTATTATTATTATTATTATTATTATTTAATTATTTAATTAATTAATTAATGTAATCGTCCGTAATTTAAAATTTCTTTAAATATTACGTTCACTATAAAATTATTATTATTATTATATTATTATTATTATTATTATTTATTATTATTATTATTACTATTATTATTATTATTATTATTATTATTATTATTATTATTATTATTATTATTATTATTATTATTATTATTATTATATCAATTAAATTAAATTAAAAACATTTGTGGAAAGTTATTTTCCGGAAGTTTATGCAATAAAAAGATAAATTGGCAACATTTCTATCTTTTTATTGCCAGAAGCCCATTTGCATTAAAATTCCAATTATTAAGAAAATATATGTTAACACATACACAAAAAATTGCTTCTGATGATTTATGAGTTTCTGTATATGTGTGTGTGAGCACGCGCGTCCGTGTAAGTATTATTGGTGTTGAGTTGCGAAATTTTAACATAAATAATATAAGAGTAATCAATTCTTTTTTCTTCTTCTTCTTCTTTTTAAACTATTGATAAAAATAATAGATCTTTATTTCAAATCTTAAACATTCATTTACAGATTCCCCAATGACGTCACAGAAAAAATGGCTCGTTATTTTTTTACTCATATTTTAGTTCAAATTTTAAACAATTCATTTATAAAGACCTTTCCACAATGACGTCACAGAGAAAAATGGCCCGTTATATTTTTTTTTCTTCTGTTTTTAGTTGAAGAATATCGACGTCGTAAAATGTATTTTTATCGTCGTTTTATAATCTCGTAGAGAAAGATAATCGCTGATTGTTGATGATGAATTCAAGCCGGAGTGATCATTACAGGTTTAACGCTTCAGTAATTGAGAATTCTGTAGTTAGAAATGCGTTAAAGCTGTTATTATGGATATTTAATAATTATCTATATTTATATATATATATATA
>SEYY01022125.1:0-13437 GCA_009176605.1 Armadillidium nasatum | reverse complement strand
CATCCGTTCCGCGTTTCCGGATGATAAACAGAATGCAGCAAAAGCAGAATTCGGCATCCTCTTCAAGAGGGAAATCTTCAAGCCAAGTAAATCTTCATGGGCATCACCTCTACATCCCGTACCTAAAAAGACGCCAGGAACTTGGATACCCTGTGGACATTTCAGAGCTTTAAACAATATAACAAAGCAAGATAGATATCATATTCCGTATATTCAAAATCTATCTCAACGACTTCATCACTAAACTGTATTCTCTAAAATTGACCTTCAGCGAGTAAACCATCAAATTCCAATTCGCCTAGACAATTTAGAAAAAAACCGCAGTCATTTCTCAAGTTGGTCTCTATAAGTACCTATCTATGCAGTTTGAACTAAAATCGCTGGAGCTACTTTCCAAAGAATGATGGATTCTGTCTTCAGAGAGCTTCTTCCATTCTTCTATCTCATTCAATTCAACTCAACTTAACAAATAACGGACGGCAGTTAGGCATCTGTTGGAGCAATTTTACATCAGATGCTTTATGTCAATTTCTCTTTTTGGATTTCTGCTGCTAAGAAGTTATAAAAAACAACCTACAAAGACTCTACATTTAACAACGAACTTCAATAGTGACTCTACACACTACTCAAATCGCTCATTTCTACAAACAAAGAATAATCGTCCGCAAATATAAAAGGAAGAAAACATCGTAGCAGATACTTTTGTCACGCATTTTTCGGGAATGAATCTATCGATGTACCTGACGTTCCTATTCTCGATGCACCTGGAGTTCTCACTACGACGACATCTCTACTTCCAGCGGTTCCTCTTTTCAAAAGTACACTTTCAAGGAAATGTTTCCTCAGACATTCACTTCGTTTCTCGGCTCTGAAGTAATATATAGTGAAGTGATACATAAGTTACCATAAAAAATTAGTTTTCTTTTTGGTAACAAAGAAAATAATTTAAAAATGTTATCTAATATGTAATAAAGTGATATAATAAGAGTGATTTTAAGCTAATTGATTAATAAAATAGGTGTTTATTTATTTAAAATAATTAATAAAATAATGTATAGTAACAAAAGAAATTCTAAAAAATTTTCTCTTTGTTTGAAAAGGTTTAGTAATAATTATATAATAAATTAATAACAATGTCAAATAAAATCAACGAATGAAATTCCGCCAAAACCATGATGCTTAAGACAATTATAATAACTGAAACAATATCATATATTTAGGAATAACATTTTTATTTACTTTTTATATTTTTTCCTTATTAATATTTGCTATTTAGATAAGTTACTGATCTAATTTCTATTTTTATGTATTTTATAAAAATAATATTATTTATATAGATAATAAAAAATAATTAATTTTTATAAAAATTTAACTTTATGCTATAAAATAAAAATAATAGTGAGTTTGTTATATAATTTTTAATGAATAATAAAAAGTGGAGAAATAAATATTTGTTTATAACACCATTTCAGTTTAGAGATAATTTTAGAAGGTTAACAGGTAGTTTAGCTATTCACTTTAGTACATCAGAAGCCAAAAAAAAACAAGGGGCAGCAACCAGTTCCATCAACAAGAATCTTCTCCTCCTGAAGAAGAAGCTTCTGCCCACTCAGCTCTTCAAGAGGATACGAAAGCTAGGCAGATCCTTTTCCCATCGACTGTGGTCCCTTTCTTGAAATGGTATTCCGATCCGAGGCCTGAAGAGAAGTGGTGGCTACACAGTCTACTAGTTGACTTAACAGATCAGTGAGAGGAACTAGGAACACCCAGACTACTGAAGATCCCTCTCCGTCTCTACACCACCTTTAGAGATAAGAGCACTGGGTTTTCCTAGAACCGAGACCACAGGATCACACACTAAGGTCATTTCAAAGAGATACTATAAAGTGTCCCCCAACTATTTATATATATATATATTATATATATATATATATATATATATATATAATATATATAAGATTATATATATGCGGATATATAATCATATGCGGATGCGGATGCGGATGCTGGAATGCGGATGCGGATGCGGATGCGGATGCGGATGCGGATGCGGATGCGGATGCGGATGCGGATATATATATATATATATATATATATATATATATATATATATATATATATATATATATATATATATATATATATATATATATATATATATATATATATATATATATATATATATATATATATATATATATATATATATATATATATATATATATATATATATATATATATATATATATATATATATATATATATATATATATATATATATATATATATATATATATATATATATATATATATATATATATATATATATATATATATATACCAGTGAATTGAGATTTTATTGAATAATATAATAAAATAATATATTCTTAGTGAATAAAATGTAAATGTAAAGAATGTAAGGCGGTTTAAAATGGTAAAATGAAAATTTAGAAATTTGTAAAATTGCTGTACATTGCTTAAAAGGAAAATTTTACTCTTGCATCAGAAAACTGTCGTAGCTTAGTGGTAACGTCATGGATTTCCATGCATAAGGATCAAGGGTCGAATCCTTCTCCGACCAAATTTAAGATCTTTTTTACATTATTTTTTTTTAATCTTTTTTTTTTTTTTTTTTTTTTTTTTTTTTTTTTTTTTTTTTTTTTTTTTTTTTTTAGTTACGTTTGAAATGATATTGGCAGCTGAGATGTCATATGTGGTTATCGAATACAATATTTGAAGTTTAGATTATAGGTGACTGTGATAAATACGAGATTACATTATGTTCTCAAAAGTAAAGAGAAAAGTTTTTTTGCCTCCCGGCACTCAAAAACTGAGGGGCTAGTACGTCACGTGCCTCCGTGCATATCAATAAAACTGCATAGAAAAGATCAGGAGAAAAGGTATGAACAAAGTATAGGTTGAGAGGAATCCTCTAAAATAAGGTAGGTAAGGATCAGAACATCCAAATAGGCCTAAGAATTAGTTTGGGAGGGGTAGGGATGTGGTTCCAAATAAAGAACCCTTCAAATTGGAGGCTTTGCTACGAAAATAATCTCAGAGAAGAAACATAAATATCAGTAAATGCTCAAAGTGGGATCATGAGAGATTTAAAAAAAGGGGTGCTAGGCTGCGAAATTAGCCCCTAAGGGGTTGAAAAGAAGAGGTGTAAGAGGGATGAAAACAATTCCCAGAGATGTGACTGAGCACTCAAATAGTGCTGGAAAAAAAGGTTGAAAAATTGGGTGCTGTGGTTTCTTCGTCTCCCCTTATGGGGGTAGAAATAGGGGTTAGGGTGTTGGTGAATATACCTCCGTAAGGGATTGAACCCTCAAAAAGGGCCTATGAAAGAATCTAAAAATGGGATGCTGTGACTACGCTACAGCCCATAAGGTGGGAGGCACAACATCCGGAGTTGAGCTCCTAACCCCAAAAAAAGGATCAGGAAGGAGCCTGGGCTTGCAACATTGCAAAAAATGTTCTCACGAATGAGAGTGAGGTCGGACTGGTAGAGCAAGATTTGCAATTGCAATCAAAGGCCGACATGCACTACAATATATATATTTTACGTCTCCTCTGCTGTGCAAAGGCTGAAGGCCTTCCAATATCCACCAGAGTTTGAGAACAGTCGAAAATCTGGTGGCTAATATATGATGTGATCCGATACACGGAGTTTAAAAGTGTGCAAGTCAAAAGAAGTTGAGAAAACAGATAAAGGGAGTGTGTTCCAGACTTTACTAGTATAATATATGTAAGATTGAGCATAACAGTTAAGTCTGAGGTCGGAGAGTTGGACAGAAAAAGGATTATAGAGAGAGTGACGCACTTTGATCGGGCTGACTGGGGGGCTTTGCCTTGCTTCTATGCTAACTATCCTTGGATGGACTGCTTTATCTTTGAAGACGCTTCGGTTTCTGTTGATAAGGTGGGGGCTGTAATCGTTGATGGGATGAGCAGGTTCATTCCTTCTTCAACTAAATCTTTCTCTCCTCAAAATCCATGGTTTGATCGCTCTTGCTCTCTGCCATTCAGGCTAGAGACATCGCGTATCGAGAGTGGAAAATTCTCCTTCTCCTATCACTCTTGCTAATTTTCATTCAGCTCGGAATCATTGCAGGGATATTCTTCGACGAGCAAAGCGGGCTTTCACTAAAAGAAGGTGTGCTGAGCTCCTAAATTTTCCAACTGATAAATCTTTCTGGCCTCTTGCCAAAAACATCTCTAACAACTTCTGTAAATCCTCCTTTCCTCCTCTTACCCACTCTGATGGTTCTGTTGCTAACACTCCTACTGAAAAGGTTAATCTCTTTAGCCTCCTGTTTTCTTCTAATTCAACCCTGGATGACTCCGGAAATCCTCCTCCTACCCCTTCTTCTCTAAGATGTCCCATGCCTTTACCTGTGATTACATCTGATCAGGTGCATGGGCTTCTGAAATCTCTGAACATTAGGAAGGCAAGCGGTCCGGATGGCATTCCTTCCCGAGTTTTAAGGAAGTGTTCGTCTGAGCTAGCTCCATCCTTCGTTCAACTTTTCTCTCTATGCCTCAATACTAGTAGTTTTCCTCAGTGTTGGAAGCACGCATTAGTCCAACCAATTCCGAAGAAAGGTAGCCGCTTTGACCCTTCTAACTTTCGTCCTATAGCTCTCACTTGTATTTTGTCTAAGATCTTTGAAACCCTTCTCAACTCTCATTTCTTAGATCATCTGGAATCTCACTCTTTCTTTCTCTTCATCAGTATGGCTTTCGGCACTCGAGGTCTACTGGTGATATACTTTCCTATCTCACAGATCTATGGTCTTCTGCCCTTAGGGACCATGGAGACTTGTGTGGTGGCGCTTGACATACCCAAGGCATTTGACGGTGTGTTGCATGCGTCACTGCTCTCCAAGCTCCCCTCCTTTAGGTTCCCTTCTTCTCTTTGCTTACTTATGTCTAGCTTTCTTTCTAATCATTCCATTTCGGCTGTTGTTGATGGTGCGACTCCTTCTTCCTTCTCTGTCAATAGTGGTGGTCCTCAGGGCTATGTCTTGTCCCCTACTCTATTCTTACTTTTCATTAATGATCTTCTCAGTTGCTCGTCTAACCCTATCCATTCATATGCCGATGACTCGACCCTCCCTTCTTCTACTCATTTTAAGTCTGTTCCCTTCTTTGCATCTAGAGTTGCCCCTCGTCTTCATCTTGCCGATTCCATTCTTGCCGATCTGTATAGAATTTCCCAGTGGGGTCGTCTCAACCTTGTGAAATTCAACTCTTTAAAAACTAAACTTCTAGAAATCTCCCTCTCAAAGACACCGCCTAACTTTTCTATTTCTTTCGACGGTTCTCCCGTCTCTCATGTTGACAATATAAATATTCTTGGCCTTAACATAAACAAAAAAATGTCTTGGAAACCTCACATGACAATGGTTGGTAGGGTGGCCTCAAAGAAGCTGGGAGTTCTGTTTAGACTGCGAGAATTTTTTCCTTTTCGCAGTTACTTCAATTATACAAGGGCCTCATATGCCAAAGTATGGAGTACTGTTCTCATATCTGGGGTGGCTCAGGTTTCATCCGTCTTTTGGATAGGGTTGAGTCAACGGCTAAAAGACTTATAAACTGCTCTGCTCTTACAAATTCACTTGACCCTTTATCTATGCGACGTGACGTTGGTGCCCTTTCTCTTTACTTTAGGTACTACAGTGGCAAATGCTCGAGGGAACTGTCCACTCGCATACCTCCACCTTTACGGCGTCCTCGTAGCACAAGGAGTGCATTGTCTGCACATAAATTTTGTGTAGACATAGGCAACTCCAGGCTTGTTTGATGTGGTGCCTCCTTATTTCCAGCCACCTCTGTTTTGTTGAATTCTCTCCCATCTTCTGTGTTTCCTGCTGAATTTAATCTCCATTCCTTTAAGGCCCACGTCTGTGCTCACCTGCGAAATTTGCGTTAGGTGGGGCTTGTGGGTTGTTTTATCTCTTCTGTTGTTCTAGCACCCCCTCCTTGAATAGGGCTTTCCCGTGAGCGGTGGTGATGTGTGTGTAAAAAAAACTCGAAGGAAAGAAAGAAATTGGTGAGAGTTAGTAAGAGCAGGAGAGTTTATAAGACGAAAAGCCCTAGACTCCACCTTTTCGAGAAGATCTGTATGTGAGAAGCAACCCCAGCTTGTTTAGAAAGAGAATTAATGTGATCTTTCCAAGAATATTGAGGAAAGATGAAGGTTTGAGTTGAGTATTTTCAAAGAGGATATCATAGTTGTAAGGAAGATTGTGTCGAGTAGAAAGATGGAGGAATTGAGTTTTTGAGGTATTGAAAACGACCATGTTTTCTCTACCCCAATTTGAAATGCGAGAAAGATCAGAGGTTAGTTACTCCAAGGCCATCCTTCTTGAATCTATTAACTGCTGTTGGGAGGGACGTCTTTCAAATTGAAAGGAGTAATGAAGGGTGGAGTCATCGGAATAGGAGTGTAAATGAGACGAAGTAATAGAAAGAAGGTCATTGATGAAAATTAGAAAAAGAGTTGGGGATAGGACAGATCCTTGAGGAATCCATTATTTATAGATTTAAAGGAAGAACGGTGGACACCTACAGCAGCTTCTATAGAACAACCGGAAAGGAAATTAAAGAGAAGGCCACAGAGAGAAGAATGGATTCGGAAAGAGGGAAGTTTGGAAATCAAAGCATTGTGCCAGACTCTATCGAAGGCTTTTGATATTTCTAGCGCCATAGCAAAAGATTCACCGAAACCCCGAAGAGTGGAGTACCAAGAGTCAGAAAGTAGAGAAAGAAGATCACTAGTAGAACGTTCTTTACGAAAGCCATACTGGCGATCAGAGATAAGATTAGAAGAATTGAATGTTTCCAAGAGATTCGAAAACTTTAGAAAGAATGGAAGCTAAAGAAATAGGACGATAGTTATAAGGTTGAGAGGGGTCCCCATACTTCTTCACAAGCTGAATGAGCTCACGTTCCCAGCAAGAAGGGAAGGTCGAAGTGGAGAGACAGATACGAAATAGTTTACGAATTCAGGGTGCAAGCTCGGAAGCACAAGTTTTGAGAACCACAGGAGAAATGCCATCAGGACCATACGACTTCTTAGTGTCAAGCTCAGAGAGAGAGAGAGAGCAGAACTGACATCTTTAGAAGAAATTACAATATTAAGCATAAATGAGTTGGAGTGGGTTGAAAGAGGAGAAATAGCTCTGGAGACGTCTAAGATAGAGATTGAGTCAAAAGCTTAAGTGAAGATTTCAGCTTTAGTGGAAGGTAAATGGCAGTTGTGACATCAGAAGAAACTAAAGGAGTGAAAGAGGAAGAAGCAAAGTTAGAGTTGACATTTTTTTGCAAAATACCAGAAAAGGGGAGATGAAGAGGAACCAGAAAGATTTTAGCATTTACGGCGGAGAAAAGAGTTTTTGGAATATTGAAGAATAGATTTGCACGATTCCCGGATGATATATAAGTTGAATGAGTTTCAGGAGTTTGAAGACGATTGTAATCTCTAATAGCATCATCCCTGCTGAGGATAGCGCTAGAACAAGTAAAGTTAAACCAATGTTTGTTAGGTTTATTAGAAGGAAAAGAAATGGAATGTACCCCTCCATGCCAGAGAGAATCACCTCGATTTTGTATTCAGCACACTCCGAGGGACGCCTCCCACGAAAGCAATAATCATTCCATGGGAAATCAGTGAAATGCATTTGCAAGTCAGACCAGTTAGTAGCACCGATGTGCCAGAAACATCTTCTCGAAGGTGGGGGCCGTTCTTGCAGAACACTTGAAGAGACAGAACAAGATACGAAGCTAAGAAGGTGATCGGATGAACCCAGAGGAAGAAAGAGTTTAGTATAAGGAGAAGGATAAGAGGTAAGGAAAAATCAAGTATGTTGGGTTTATCATTAAGATGATCAGGGATCAGAGTAGGAAGTTGCGCCAATCGCTCAAGGTTGATCTGGATAGAAAAGTCGTAGATGATTTCACAGCTGGATTATGTTTGCTAGAGGAAAGCCATTGACCGTGGTGAACTTTGAAATCACCTTTCGGGGGAAGGAGAAAAGAAAGAATGTGCTCCTTTTTTGAGTTTAAATCATCGAAGAATTTTTTATATTCAGTAGAATTAGGAGATAAATAGACAGAATAAATAAATTTAGTAAAAGAATTGCAAGAGAGCTTAAGCCATAAATTAGAGAATTCAGCAGACTCCGAATTAAAGACAAGAGAGCAAATAACATCGTTGAGCACATATGCGCAACTTCCGTCTTTGGCTGAAAATTGAGGATAGAGACAGTAGGAGGTAACAAAATCAAAATAAGGTTTTCTGTCAGAACACTCAAGCACCTGAATTTCGGTTAAGAAAAAAGAGTTAAGGTTTAGATGAAGAGATGTGGTGTTCAACAAAGGGGAAATTAGAAATAAGACAGCGAATGTTGCAGAAATTAAAGCAAGAAATGACAGTGCACTGATACAAGCCGGACGCCAGGTCCTGGCAGCACCATCCCCATTTTCGCAGGCCACCAACTTCCATGTGATGACGGGGTAAGGTGTGGACGAGGGTCATTCTTTAGATGCCGTCTCTCTAAGCATCTCCGAGGCAGCTATGAGTTTCGCCATTTTTTGATTTTTGTTTTATAAAGATAATGTAATGGTAAGGGCTTTTAACTTTGTTTGAACATGTGAAGGAATGGATTGAGAGGTAGAGAGAGTGATTCGAAGCATAAGAACTTGAAAACTGCTCTACTATGCCTTCTTTTTTGGGAAGGCGGCGTAGCTCAGTGGTAGAGCCTTATGTTCACTTTCTAACGGCGACGCTGTGGTCAGTGGTTTCGAATCCTGGCGTGCGAAAATTTTTTCTCAGTCTTATTCGCTAAAATTGTCCCAACAGTTGTTGTGCCGATATTGGCGTTGCTTGACCTTGGTTGGTTGCTCCTGTAACCCAGGAACCAAAGCAAAATACCATGTAGCCCCAGTAAGGGTTCCAAGCACCTTCCTATGGATTCTATATATATATATATATATATATATATATATATATATATATATATATATATATATATATATATATATATATATATATATATATATATATATATATATATATATATATATATATATATATATATATATATATATATATATATATATATATATATATATATATATATATATATATATATATATATATATATATATATATATATATATATATATATATATATATATATATATATATAAGAATCCATAGGAAGGTGCTTGGAACCCTTACTGGGGCTACATGGTATTTTGCTTTGGTTCCTGGGTTACAGGAGCAACCAACCAAGGTCAAGCAACGCCAATATCGGCACAACAACTGTTGGGACAATTTTAGCGAATAAGACTGAGAAAAAATTTTCGCACGCCAGGATTCGAAACCACTGACCACAGCGTCGCCGTTAGAAAGTGAACATAAGGCTCTACCACTGAGCTACGCCGCCTTCCCAAAAAAGAAGGCATAGTAGAGCAGTTTTCAAGTTCTTATGCTTCGAATCACTCTCTCTACCTCTCAATCCATTCCTTCACATGTTCAAACAAAGTTAAAAGCCCTTACCATTACATTATCTTTATAAAACAAAAATCAAAAAAATGGCGAAACTCATAGCTGCCTCGGAGATGCTTAGAGAGACGGCATCTAAAGAATGACCCTCGTCCACACCTTACCCCGTCATCACATGGAAGTTGGTGGCCTGCGAAAATGGGGATGGTGCTGCCAGGACCTGGCGTCCGGCTTGTATCAGTGCACTGTCATTTCTTGCTTTAATTTCTGCAACATTCGCTGTCTTATTTCTAATTTCCCCTTTTGTTGAACACCACATCTCTTCATCTAAACCTTAACTCTTTTTTCTTAACCGAAATTCAGGTGCTTGAGTGTTCTGACAGAAAACCTTATTTTGATTTTGTTACCTCCTACTGTCTCTATCCTCAATTTTCAGCCAAAGACGGAAGTTGCGCATATGTGCTCAACGATGTTATTTGCTCTCTTGTCTTTAATTCGGAGTCTGCTGAATTCTCTAATTTATGGCTTAAGCTCTCTTGCAATTCTTTTACTAAATTTATTTATTCTGTCTATTTATCTCCTAATTCTACTGAATATAAAAAATTCTTCGATGATTTAAACTCAAAAAAGGAGCACATTCTTTCTTTTCTCCTTCCCCCGAAAGGTGATTTCAAAGTTCACCACGGTCAATGGCTTTCCTCTAGCAAACATAATCCAGCTGTGAAATCATCTACGACTTTTCTATCCAGATCAACCTTGAGCGATTGGCGCAACTTCCTACTCTGATCCCTGATCATCTTAATGATAAACCCAACATACTTGATTTTTCCTTACCTCTTATCCTTTTCCTTATACTAAACTCTTTCTTCCTCTGGGTTCATCCGATCACCTTCTTAGCTTCGTATCTTGTTCTGTCTCTTCAAGTGTTCTGCAAGAACGGCCCCCACCTTCGAGAAGATGTTTCTGGCAAATCGGTGCTACTAACTGGTCTGACTTGCAAATGCATTTCACTGATTTCCCATGGAATGATTATTGCTTTCGTGGGAGGCGTCCCTCGGAGTGTGCTGAATACAAAATCGAGGTGATTCTCTCTGGCATGGAGGGGTACATTCCATTTCTTTTCCTTCTAATAAACCTAACAAACATTGGTTTAACTTTACTTGTTCTAGCGCTATCCTCAGCAGGGATGATGCTATTAGAGATTACAATCGTCTTCAAACTCCTGAAACTCATTCAACTTATATATCATCCGGGAATCGTGCAAATCTATTCTTCAATATTCCAAAAACTCTTTTCTCCGCCGTAAATGCTAAAATCTTTCTGGTTCCTCTTCATCTCCCCTTTTCTGGTATTTTGCAAAAAAATGTCAACTCTAACTTTGCTTCTTCCTCTTTCACTCCTTTAGTTTCTTCTGATGTCACAACTGCCATTTACCTTCCACTAAAGCTGAAATCTTCACTTAAGCTTTTGACTCAATCTCTATCTTAGACGTCTCCAGAGCTATTTCTCCTCTTTCAACCCACTCCAACTCATTTATGCTTAATATTGTAATTTCTTCTAAAGATGTCAGTTCTGCTCTCTCTCTCTCTCTGAGCTTGACACTAAGAAGTCGTATGGTCCTGATGGCATTTCTCCTGTGGTTCTCAAAACTTGTGCTTCCGAGCTTGCACCCTGAATTCCTTGGTAAACTATTTCGTATCTGTCTCTCCACTTCGACCTTCCCTTCTTGCTGGAACGTTGAGCTCATTCAGCTTGTGAAGAAGTATGGGGACCCCTCTCAACCTATAACTATCTTCGTCCTATTTCTTTAGCTTCCATTCTTTCTAAAGTTTTCGAATCTCTTGGAAACAATTCAATTCTTCTAATCTTATCTCTGATCGCCAGTATGGCTTTCGTAAAGAACGTTCTACTAGTGATCTTCTTTCTCTTTCTGACTCTTGGTACTCCACTCTTCGGGGTTTCGGTGAATCTTTTGCTATGGCGCTAGAAATATCAAAAGCTTCGATAGAGTCTGGCACAATGCTTTGATTTCCAAACTTCCCTCTTTCCGAATCCATCTTCTCTCTGTGGCCTTCTCTTTAATTTCCTTTCCGGTTGTTCTATAGAAGCTGCTGTAGGACTGTCCACCGTTCTTCCTTTAAATCTATAAATAATGGATTCCTCAAGGATCTGTCCTATCCCCAACTCTTTTTCTAATTTTCATCAATGACCTTCTTTCTATTACTTCGTCTCATTTACACTCCTATTCCGATGACTCCACCCTTCATTACTCCTTTCAATTTGAAAGACGTCCCTCCCAACAGCAGTTAATAGATTCAAGAAGGATGGCCTTGGAGTAACTAACCTCTGATCTTTCTCGCATTTCAAATTGGGGTAGAGAAAACAATGTCATTCTCAAAAACTCAATTCCTCCATCTTTCTACTCGACACAATCTTCCTTACAACTATGATATCCTCTTTGAAAATACTCAACTCAAACCTTCATCTTTCCTCAATATTCTTGGAAAGATCACATTAATTCTCTTTCTAAACAAGCTGGGGTTGCTTCTCACATACAGATCTTCTCGAAAAGGTGGAGTCTAGGGCTTTTCGTCATAAACTCTCCTGCTCTTACTAACTCTCACCAATTTCTTTCTTTCCTTCGAGTTTTTTTTACACACACATCACCACCGCTCACGGGAAAGCCCTATTCAAGGAGGGGGTGCTAGAACAATAGAAGAGATAAAACAACCCACAAGCCCCACCTAACGCAAATTTCGCAGGTGAGCACAGACGTGGGCCTTAAAGGAATGGAGATTAAATTCAGCAGGAAACACAGAAGATGGAGAGAATTCCACAAAACAGAGGTGGCTGGAAAGAAGGAGGCACCACATCAAACAAGCCTGGAGTTGCCTATGTCTACACAAAATTTATGTGCAGACAATGCACTCCTTGTGCTACGAGGACGCCGTAAAGGTGGAGGTATGCGAGGGAACAGTTCCCTCGAGCATTTGCCACTGTAGTACTATAGATAAGAGAAGGGCACCAACGTCACGTCGCATAGATAAAGGGTCAAGTGAATTTGTAAGAGCAGAGCAGTTTATAAGTCTTTTAGCCTTTGACTCAACCCTATCCAAAAGACGGATGAAACCTGAGCCACCCCAGATATGAGAACAGTACTCCACTTTGGCATATGAGGCCCTTGTATAATTGAAGTAACTGCGAAAAAGGAAAAATTCTCGCAGTCTAAACAGAACTCCCAGCTTCTTTGAGGCCACCCTAGCAACCATTGTGATGTGAGGTTTCCAAGACATTTTTTTGTTTATGTTAAGGCCAAGAATATTTTATTTGTAAACATGAGAGACGGGAGAACCGTGAAAGAAATAGAAAAGTTAGGCGGTGTCTTTGAGAGGGAGATTTCTAGAAGTTTAGTTTTTAAAGAGTTGAATTTCACAAGGTTGAGACGACCCACTGGGAAATTCTATCCAGATCGGCAAGAATGGAATCGGCAAGTTGAAGACGAGGGGCAACTCTAGATGCAAAAGAGGGAACAGACTTAAAATGAGTAGAAGAAGGGAGGGTCGAGTCATCGGCATATGAATGGATAGGGTTAGACGAGCAACTGAGAAGATCATTAATGAAAGTAAGAATAGAGTAGGGGACAGGATAAGCCCTGAGGACCACACTATTGACAGAGAAGGAAGAAGGAGTCGCACCATCAACAACAGCCGAAATGGAATGATTAGAAAGAAAGCTAGACATAGTAAGCAAAGAGAAGAAGGGAACTAAAGGAGGGAGCTTGGAGAGCAGTGACGCATGCACACCGTCAAATGCCTTGGATATGTCAAGCACCACACAAGTCTCCATGGTCCCTAAGGGCAGAAGACCATAGATCTGTGAGATAGGAAAGTATATCACAGTAGACCTCGAGTGAAAGCCATACT
>SEYY01022124.1:7500-26593 GCA_009176605.1 Armadillidium nasatum | reverse complement strand
TATTATACTAAATCTGTAATTTTCTGAATTTTTGGAGAAATGCATATAATCATTAATTTAAGTGAATGCTGGCTATTCTACGCCTTTCTTATAATTAAATAAACCTCAATTAAATTTATATCTAATTTTTTAACCTAAAATTTCAGTGCTTTGGAATTTTAGGAAACCCCAGTCAGAACCCCGGCCCGGCAAAATTCCAGCCCCGGTCGGTCCCTAATATATAATATAAAAAAAAAAAAAAAAAAAAAAAAAAAAAAAAAAAAAAAAAAAAAAAAAAAAAAAAAAAAAAAAAAAAAAAAAAAAAAATATATATATATATATATATATATATATATATATATATATATATATATATATATATATATATATATATATATATATATATATATATATATATGAACTACTGAATTCTATCTTTCATTTTCAGAGCTGGTGGAAGCGAAGAGAGTTGATACTACAGAGTTCTTCTGAGACTTTAACAACACACACACACACGAGTATATATACATATATGTGAGATAATTTAGAATTTGTTTTATTTGCAGGATATACAAGCCCATAAAGTTTATTTGTAAAATTAATGCAACTTGTTGATATATGTAATGATTCCGATAGTAGATTAACCTCATGGGTTTAAATGTTATGGTAACTCAAGTTGTACTGAACTAAACCTATTGTTGTGTGCCCAGTATCAGGGGGTATAAGTTGATTATAAGCTTGCTGTTAGCTATCTACTACAATATGACAATAAATTATTAATATGATAAAAGTAAGCAAGATCCCCGAAGTACAGTGAGTTTTAGTGATGGTGCTGATTAAATAAATTTACATTATATATATATATATATATATATATATATATAATATATATATATATATATATATATATATATATATATATATATATATATATATATATATATATATATATATATATATATATATATATATATATATATATATATATATATATATATATATATATATAATATGCTTTCAACTAGTTCCCTTCTCTTATATCTTCCCAATTATTTGAAAAGCCAATTCTCACAATACAAATACATATCCAAATATTTTTTTTATTAAAACCAACAAATGAGCATAGACCATAAGAAATACAAATAGCTAGAAACCATATGGGTTTTCTATCAAGGTTGTACCAGTCAAAAGATATAAGGCAGCCATTCGCTTTGAATGGTGCATTTTAAATTTTAATAATTTTCATGCAAGGATAAAACTTTACAATTAATAGCATACTGCCACTAGTGGAAGCAGCTGACGTAAAAAAAAAAAATTTGTTATGCCAGTTCCCATTTTAATACAAGAATCATTAACGCAAATCAGTGACAAAACATGTGGCTAACAAACTCTCTAAAAATATGTATGTTTAGATGGTTGTTAAATTGCATTCTGCATATTGCAAATTCTTATAATGAGTATATTCTAAATATTTGGGAGTGAGTACTATGATCAAAAATAGAAAAAATTAAGTTTAATTAAAAATATCTTTCTCATATGACACAAAATCATTTTTAATAAAAATTTAAATTTAAGGTAAAATTAATGTTACACTTATCATGCAAATTTCCAAATAAATAATAAAATTCGAACGGATAAAACGTATCTGTTTTGATATACTTACAAAAAGAGATTCTAATTCTACATCATTGAAGTCTGCTCTCAGAGCCATTTTCCAAAGTCCAGCAACTTTTGGGTCAAAAAACTCTTTATTTTCCGGACCGGAAGAAGCTTTCCGATGTAAATGGTTGTACCCGTTTTTAATTTCCTTATGTTTGTTCCTAAAAATAATATTATGTGACAGATAGAATCAAAACTCGTCTATCACATATAATATGTAATATTATATCAGTGCTTATAAAATTAAGCCTCAACATATGCTCCCAATAACAAATATAAATCCAATTTAATTTCATAAATTATAATGTATCACATTTATGATGACGTATGGCAAATATAAGTGCTCCTACACAATTGTACATTTAAAAATTATGTCATAATATAAATCTAAGCAAAATAAATATCAAGTCGAATATAAAATGACTAACGTAATTTTTTTCTTTTTTAAATATATTTATATTTATTTAAAATTTGATATTTTACACGAAATGAGTTTCAATAAGTGCTACAATATTAAAAAGCCAAAAATATTCTTAACACAACTACATGAAGCAATGGATTTGATATTCTAAGGAACTAGGAAAGTTACCTTTTACCTCTCGCTATATCTATTGAAAACTCTTGCTAATAACTAGGTACATAGAGTTCAAAGATAAGTGGAATTTGAGTTGCTTGCTGTTCGTGGATTAGGCTAAGTAGAAATGGTAAACAACCAAAACTCACATTTTAAAACTGAGGTTTTATAACGTAGGGGAAGAAAATAAAGGTTTCATAGTTAACTACTTCAAAATTAATATATTCTAAAAGTAGTTTTCGTACAAGCCTAAATAATTCTTGAATAATGATGTTTTGCGTCTCTTGCTCGTTTTTAAGTTATCCCACCTGGAGCAGAAACATACCTGCTAAGAATTTTGAGTTTGTTTCCTATAACTTGTTTTCTCTAAAATTGACCATGACAAGTCAATATATATATATATATATATATATATATATATATATATATATATATATATATATATATATATATATATATATATATATATATATATATATATATATATATATATATATATAAAAATTAAGATTCGTCCCCATGAAAGTAATTCAAATTTGCAAAATTCTGAAACCTCTCCTCTTCATAATAAACCTTTTAAAAATAAGACAAATTTTATGTCTTTTATATATTACTGTTAATTAATTTTCGTCTAGATTTCGAGTTGCAACTGTGTCATAAACATACTCGATACAAAATGCTTCAATGCTTTAATTTTAAATTGTTTCATTCCTTCTTCAAATAAAAAATTAAATTTTCTAACAAACTCGGTTTCCTAAATTTTGTACTTTAAGGTATCACTAACCACAAGATGAAAGGCATGTCAGATGATTTCAAAAAGTTGACTAAGTTGAAAAAGATGACTAAGACCTACTCAAATCCAGGATATTCTCGCATATTTATATAGTGATTCGGGTTCGTTCGTGTAAAAGCGAGAAATAAGCGGTCATCCTCAAAACATAATTCATTTTTAATTCTACCTGGGGCTCCTAAAAATGAATGCCTGTACAAATGGAGGGTATGTTACAAATTAAGTAGCTCTCAGTTCACTGGCTCAAAAATACTACAGTGCTTCATCCTCTTCAGTAATGAGTTAGCGTCTTTTAAATAGAATTTTACCAGTTGCAATTATAAGTTATTCATAGTTTCACAACTTTTCATATACTTAATAGTTGTCACTTTCTACTTGAATTATTTATTTATTTTTTTTTTTTTAAATTAAAATTTCAGGGCTGCAAAGCCAGAGAAGAAATTTTTTGAAGGTTGGAGTCAGAGAAAAAACAATTTTCTCCACTATATATATATATATATATATATATATATATATATATATATATAGTGTGTGTGAGTATGTGTATGTCATTATAAGTGAAAATAAAGGGATCCAGGGTCGAGTAATTTAAAATGATGGAACCATTGCAGGGTAATATTAAAACAATGAACCGAAGTTAGAAATATTAAACAAATTAACCAGCAGCACCGATTTAGAAAATTGAAGAATCTTACCTTATTGTATTAATATTATCATTGTATTCTTTTACACTTCCTTCCGCACTTTCCAGAAAGTCCAGGTTGTGAACATCATTCATGATAGCTATAAAAATAATAATAATAATAACAACAACAACAACAACAACAACAACACAACAACAACAACAAAACAATAATAATAATAATAATAATAATAATAATAATAATAATAAAATAAATAATAATAATATAAGCAAAATAAAATTCTACAAGCTCTCTTCTGGTTTAATATGGGAACCCCAATGATAATTAATTAAAGAATAAAAAAATTGCCAGAAAAAACAAACATACCTGTACCCATAAAAAATAAAACATGACATGACATAATCTCCCCCACCCTCTCCCCATTCGATTCTTATCTCCCAAAATAAAAAACACAATTATAATATCAAATAACTTGAAACTTTAAATTACATTTACCTGGTATACCATTTGATGGTGAACTAACTTGTTCGATTAACGCATGATATTCATCGATTTTGTCTTGATGATGTTGAAACTCCTCTTTCAATGTTTTTAATTCTTCCTCTGAAATAAAGTAACAATAATAATAATAATAATAATAATAATAATAATAATAATAATAATCATAATAATCATAATAATAATCATAATAATAATAATTTTTAAATAAAAGCTTAAGTAAGTGTGAGTTTTAGGTAGTATATAATTTGATTTGAAAAACAATAATAAAATAAATAATTTAGCATGTAGTACATTAGAAATAAATAATCTAGTTGCTTAGCAATCAATGCAAACAGTTATGCGAAGCCACATGACTTTGGGGGGAGCTGGATCCAGAACTGGATCGGGGGAAATTTTTATTACTGTAAAATATTTTTAATCTTTGTAATTGTAAGTGAAAATAAAGAAGTTAAGAACTAGAGATGTACCGATACCAGTAAAGAGGCCAATACCGATACTCTATTTTTTATAGGTACCGATACCGATACTTTAATTATTATAAGAAATACACAGTAATAAGATAGAAAATTTGTGAACTGCTAGGCAACTGAGGATTGCATTCAATGTACAACCAATACTTAGTCATGTATTTCATATGTTATAAATTAAATATATCTTTTAGGAATAATAAATGCAAATATAATACTAATAACTTTTTTATGTTTGTGTTTATTCAAAAAATATTCCATTTCCATTTTCCAGTAAGTATTAACAAAGTTTAGCTACTCGCTTTTATGTTTTAACATGATTACAATTTACAAGATTCTTTAACTAGCTACAATATAAAGAATAAAAATAATGAAAGAAGAGACCTCAATTAATCAGCAGAAAAGACAAAATATAAAAAACGCTATTATTCAAACATGACATAATATACTCCTTTAAGGTAAAGACATCACTTAGTAGTCGAATTCAAAGTATCGGAGTATCGGCCAAGTGTCGGCTATATTAACTAATACCGATTCCGATAAAAATGGCCAATACTGCCGATACCGATGGCCATAAAAATGGCTGATACTGCCGATACCGATACTATCGGTACATCTCTATTAAGAACAGCAGGAACCAGAACTAGATAATCTTAAAACGACGCCAAAGTCGAAGTCAGCAAAAAAAAAATTAACTGACACAACAGTCCTGAATGCGAGTCTCTATGTTAAACTTTAATATGTTTAAGAAAATGATTAAAAATGAAATGAAAATTTAATAATCAATAAATAGCTGGTTCAATACACAAAAAATTCAAATGATTTTAACAAAGTGAATGTTGGTAACAAAAATGAAGCACTTTGGCAAAATTTTCCAGATTTGTCCAACTAACTTTTTCTACACAAAATTTTTACAGATTTTCCTGATTCTCTACTAAATATATTTATATCGGAAATAATCCTTCCCCAACAAACATTACTTCTGTTCAAAACATTTCACTGCTTTAACTGATAAAGTTAAAATACTTTTAGCTTTACAAAACTTATTTCCCCTTCTATGAAGTATTTATATTTATTTAGATATTCCTTCATTTACTATTCATTTAGATAAAGGCATGAATGCATTCCTAAATAATAATAAAAAATTTAATTAAAAATAATTTTCATTACAAAGATATTTAATTATTTTCTTTTGTAATACTTTAAAAGGACAAGAGAACCAGTGTTGGAAAGTGTAGGCCCAACTCCAAAAAAAAAAAAACAAAAAAAACAAAAAAACAAAAAAAACAAAAAAAAAAAAAAAAATGTTTTCTCAATTACAGCTAAAAAAAAAAAAAAAATATTGGGGTGGGTGGGGTTTAGATGAGAAAACCCTGGTCAAGTGGGTTTTAAAAAAAAAAATAATATATATATATATATATATATATATATATATATATATATATATATATATATATATATATATATATAATATATATATATATATATATATATATATATATATATATATTTATTGTACTTCTACTACTACTACTAAATAAGTTTACATACGTGTAAGTCCAGATTGTTCAGCTTTCAACCAAAGTTTATGTAACTTTTTATCTTTAAAAATTGCTTTTTCAAGTTTTTTCTCCAAATGTTTGTTCTCATCTTCAACATCGTCGTGATGTTCCAATGCAAATTTCTTCAGTATATCTGAAAACAAAACATGATAACTTCCATTTCAAGGTCAACCCTTGTCAATAATAATAATAATAAAAGACTTAGGAATGATAGCGATTATAACTTTTACAAAAACATTTCATGTGCTTTAAAAGTTCCTTTATAAAATCTAGTGGAGTTTTGAAAACAAAAATAAGTTTAGCATTTCTTGTATAGAACAATGTTAGCTTATTGAAAATCTTAACTTTCTAAAAAAATATACTATTATTATTAATTATTATTTAAATAAAAATTTCCAGCACTTTTCTCAGACAAATTCACTCAAATAATAACAACAATGGTCTACATTTAAAAAATAAAAAATAAAAAAATTTAAGAGGTTTAGCGTTTCTCAACAATTGATATTTTTTTTTGGTGTTACAAAGAACAAGAATAGATTTTGCATGATTTCGGGATGATATATAAATTGCAAGGTTTTCTGAAGTTTGAAAACAATGGTAATTCCTGTAGGCAGCATCCCTGCTGCAAATAACATGAGAGTAAGCAGGGTTAAACTAAAGGGTTAAGGTTTTAGTAGAAGGGAAAGATTATAGAATGTAGTCTCCATGCCACAGCAAATCACCTCGGTAACACACACTGCACAAGCAAAAGGACCCCTCCCAAAGAAGAAATAATTATTCCATAGGAAATCAAAGACAAAGTTTGACCAGCTTGGGAATGAAATGTCACAAATATTTCCTCGTAATACGCGAAAGTCTTGAAAAAGAAAGAAGAAAATACAGAGATAAGAAAGCAATCGGAAGGTCTAGAATGTTGGGTTTATTTCTAAGATGATCAGGGATAATAGTAGGGAGCTGCACCCACTACTCAAGATCGTTTTGGACGAAGAATTGAAAGGCTCGTTCACCGGCTGTATCATGAAAACTAGAAAAAGTCATTGGCAGTGGTGAAAATTGAAATCATCTAGTATGATAATTTCTGGGATAGGAGAAGAGAGAATGTTCTCTGTTTTGGAGTTTAGATAGTCAAAGAATTTAGGATAGTCGGTAAATTAAAAGGATAAATAAAAAGAAATGAATCTTGACCTAGAATGGCAAGAGAACTTTAGCCACAAGGTGGAAAATTCAGAAGAGTCCAGATTAGAGACAAGGAAAGGAAACAAAATCGTAGCGCACATATGCAACTTCCTTCTGCTGAAAATTGAAGATAGAGACTGAAAGTGGAGACAGAATATCGTCTGCCATCAAAATGCTCAAGTACCTGAGTTTGTCAAGAATAAAAGGTTAGGTCTAAAAGAAGAGACATGGTGTTTAACAAAATGGAAATTGCATTAAACACTGCAAATATTGCAGGAATTAATGAAGAAAATAGACCATGCACTAAGACAAGTCAGATGCAGTCTTGGTGGCACCAACCCTATATCACTTATCAATAGTTTTGTTTAGCAATGAGACTACAAAATAATTAGGTATTACAGATAGCAGAAAATCTAAATTTTAAGATCATTGAATATTTTCAATCTTGTTTTCACTTTCACAAGTTCAATAAAAAAAAAAATTTGATATCAGTATCTGTAAATTTAGAGGTATTGGGTGATTTAAAATTACTGGTATCGGTTAAAATTTTGGTATCACTATATATATATATATATATATATATATATATATATATATATATATATATATATATATATATATATATATATATATATATATATATATATATATATATATATATATATATATATATATATATATTGCAAAACAGGGTAAAACTAAACAATTTTTCAAAAAAATTTGACTTTCGGAAGGCACAAAAAATCAGGATTACATGATATAACTATATGTATAATTTTTTTTTTTAGAAATATGAACCTTTCTGAGTATTTTAATATAAAAAAGTAAATGTAAATTTAAAAATTAATATTTTTAATATTTTTTTTAAAATTACGGGTGAAAAAAAAATTAAACAGGGTAAAAGTAACCACTTGTATGGGGTAAAATTAACCAATTAACATTATTTAAAAATGGCTATTCCGTAGTGGTTTTTATTAATATAAATGGATAAGAATAGTATTATAGATTATCTAGAAATAAAATTTGAAGAAAAAAAAACGTTTGGTAGAAAAATTTATGCAAAGTTTTCAGCATATTCCCATTGTCAAAATGACTTGATAATTGACCTGTAGATAGTTAAATCATCGATAATCATTTTAATATTCTAGGCTTTAGTATAACAAAATATATATACCTCCCCAAAAAAAGTCAAATTACCACGAATATCCCGTAATCATGAAATGTCAAATTATTATCATAAAAAATAATAATTTGGGGCATAACGTTTTTCTTATTGATGACAGGTTCATGAAATTATCAAAGGTTGTATAGTTGGATGAAATACACATTTTTTATTTAGAAAATTTAACGCAGTGCACTGGAAATTTTTAAAAAATTTTCCCACAAATTTTTTTTCTAAATAAAAGATGTGTAACTTGCCCAACCTCTGATATATATATATATATATATATATATATATATATATATATATATATATATATATATATATATATATATATATATATATATATATATATATATATATATACACACAACTGTTTTGTTGCTGTGCATGAGAAAAATTTTAAATTTTTTCTAATGTACAGCAGCAAAATATTTGAGTATACAAATCTTTCTAAATAAAAAATGTGCATCTCCCCCAACTGTGTAGCCTCTGTAAAAAATAAAATTTCCATGTTCAATCATTTTGGTGCTGTGCACTGGAAAATTTTTGACAAAATTTCAATTTTTCCTGTGCACAGCAACAAAATGGTTGGGTGTAAAAAAAATACTTGTAGAGGTTGTGCAGTTGGGCAAGGCAAAACTGAAAGCAGGTGTTTTTGATAGGCCTCAGATCAGGGAACTTATGAAAGATCCAACATTCAACGAAAGTATGGAAAGAAATGAGAGATGCCTGGCTCTCATTCAAATCAATTGTGAAGAACTTTCTAGGCAATCACCAAAGTCCATAGTGTGAACATGAAGTGTGAATGTGAAGAGCTTCCTGGCACTTGGTGCAGGCATGTCTCTAAAGTTGCATTTTCTCCACTCTCATTTACAATACTTTCCAGAAAACTGTGGTGACTTTGGTGAGAAACAAGGAGAATGGTTCCATCAGGACATTCGTGTAATGGAAGAGAGGTACCAAGGCAGATGGGATGTTAGCATGCTTGCCTACTACTGCTGGTCTCAAGAGAGACATTCCAAAAGAAAAACATAAATGAAAATCCTTGTAAAAACCATTTATTCTGCAATAACTGTTCCCCCTTGTCTTTTCTTTTATTTTTTACAATGATTGTGATTGTCCACATATTTTTGTATGTATTTTGTACATTTTCGGATAAGGTAAAGCTAATATTTGGTAATAAAAATATTTTGAATTTTAAATCAATTCCTTTCATAGTTATCTTCCCTAAAAATTTAAATAGCACAAAAACTTGACCTGATAGTAGAAAATGAGGTACATTTTTGAATTCTGCATGCAAAAAACATATCAGAACCATTGATAAACCTTAGACCTCTAAAATGTTGCAGACCAGTGTAATAATAATTAACAATACATACGTCTTAATCTCTTTCTAAGTTCTGCTTCCTTTAGACCTTCTTTGTCTCCACCAGATGCCTTTAATTTCTTAAAGGTCAATTCTTCTTTATCTTGAACTTTGAGTTCTGATAAGAGTTTCCTTAACTTGGGTTCTGAAAGCCTCTGTGTAAAAATGTTATCAGTATAGAAACTACAACTCTGATGACTCTACAGTATGTAAGCTATACCATTTTCTTAAGAAGAAAATGGTATTGCTTACATACTGTAGAGGAATAATATTATTAACATTATTATTAATATCATTATTATTATTATTATTATTTAAATTACGATTATCATCAACATCCATTTTATCCAGCTCTTCTATAAAGATTTATAAAAGAGCTGGATAGAATGGATGTTGATGATAATTATAATTTAAATAATAATAATAATAATAATAATAATTAATAAATAATAAAAAAAAAAAAACAAAAAAAACATCATTTATTATTTTATTTGAAGATAAGCTTAATGAAATTAAATAATAATAATAATTAAAAATAAAAAAAGTCAATGTTTTATTTTTTAAATTTAACTGTACATATAATTTTCAACCAAATTTTGAATGACAGTGTAAAAAGTATTTATAAAATACCTTGCGAGCTTTTTCCCATATGACATTGAGTTTGGCCATTCTTAATGGATCTCGCAAATGCAAGACTTCCATATTTGAATCTTCTGAGTATTTATTTTCATAAGCGTAAATCTGTGTTATAGCAACACAAAAAATCAATAACATAAATATTTTGAAAATTTTCAAGGTACTTAAAAGATTCATTTTCATTAGATTTTCTGAAAAAGAAAGAAAAAAGAAAAATGTAGCTATAAAATTTTAAATAAATTCCTCTTGTATATACAAGCAATGCTGCTTTGTTTCTCCCAAACTATGTTTAGCTTTCCCATGGCTTTGTTTGGTCCACCCTCTGAAACATTATTGTTACTTTCCAAAATGAAATTCATAAAAAAAAAAAAGGCATTATAGGGTCAATCCAAATGAAGTGGTCCAATATTGGTTACTCAACTATTTATTTCCAAAATAATTTATATTTTGCACACTGTCAATTAGGGACCGACCGGGGCTGGGGCCAGGGTCTCCCAAATTTGACCAGGGCTGGGGCTCTGGCTGGGGTTACCTAAAATTTGTAGAGGTCAAAAGCACTGAAATTTTAGGTTAACAAAATTAGATATAAATTTAATTGAGGTTTATTTAATTATAAGGAAGGAGTAGAATAGCCAACATTAACTTAAAAGATTATATGCATTTTCTGTGAATTTTTTTTTAGAAAATCACAGATTTTGCATAATAAAAGTTTAAGTACAAAAATTTTTGAATTCTTTTTTTTCTGATTCACAATATAGTGATTCAACAGGTTTACATTGGTAAGACTCTAAAGTAAAATTAAAAAAATGTAATATATAAAATTATCCATATAACCTGAATTTATACATATCATTGTTATTTTATTGCTATGTATCAAACTTGTATCATTTAGATACATTATTTCAAAATTATTATTTTCTTTATACTTTCAGTCAAAATGGCTAAAAGATTAGTTTCAGCAGTATGGCAGTACTTTAAAATATTTCAGGATAGACTCAAAATAGCTAAATGTAACATCTGCAGCCAGGAAATTAGAAGAGGACCTCCAGGTGCCCCAAGTAAAAAATTTTCAACTAAATCTTTATGGGGGCATCTAAAATCAAAAACAAAGATGAATATTCACTAGCAGAAGAGGAGCAGTCAAAAGAAATAGAAAAAAAAAAAAAGAAGAAAATATTGAAAAAAAGAAAAAGGGAAAAAAATATTAATTTCTTATATTTTGTTTGAAAAAATATTTTTATCTGACTAATTGAGCTGAAATTTTCAGGGTATATATGGTACATCTTTTCCCGAAGTTTTAAGTTGATTCGAGTATTTTCTGAGTCTACAATGGTTAGAAAGTTATTTTTACTTAAAGTTGAGAAAAAAAATGAATAGCGTGGTCAAACCACTGGTCCACATGAGCTGAAAATATAACAATAATCTTAGCCCCAAATTCTTGCATTAGCGGGAACAGATTTTTGATGTCTAGAAAAAAAATTTGCAAAAATCATACCCTTCCAGAGAAAAAATTTTTTTAAAAAAAAATGCTACCTACTGATTTTTTTATTTTTGGATATTTTGAGGAGGGACTGGGCTAAAACTTTTATTTACAGCATTATTAAATGCTATTTGTTTGAAGCGATATATACAGGTATACCTCTGTAATACGGCGGGTATGGTTCCAGAACACCGCCGCAATGCGAATCATTTGCTTTTCTTTTCACTCGCTACAACATATGAACACCTTAAAACTTGTTTACACTATCATTTATTATTTGCGCAATAACGCTAGGCTAAAAATATGTTTCAATTTAAAAATAAAATACGTAATGAAGAGTAAATAAAATAAAAATAATATATTTTAGCTTTAAAAACTTTATTAATATCATTGAAGGAAGTTGAAGGGGATTAGTGAGACTCGTCATCTGACCCTTCAACGAATCTAATTCTCTTGCTTGGTGGAGAGTCTAGCGTTAATGTTGATGGTGTTGAGGCGATGATGGCTATTGAATGATAGAATTTGAAGGTGCAGGTATTTGCGGCTCTGGCTTAAAATAAAATGTCAATTTTGCTTCATTGAGCATCTCTTTCTCTCTCTTGAAGAATTTCAGTGTAGTATGTGATGTCGTTTAGCAATCTTTTGCTAACTTTCGAACTTCTCTCAAAGTTATTGTCAATTGATTCAAATCCTTTCACAACTGTTTGCAGAAGGCCTACATAATGCTCTAAATCTTTTGTAGACATTTCCTTAATTTCGTTGTCATAATCGTCATCAACAGCAGATTCAGCCTCTAGAAATAATTTACGTTGCTCATCGAGTACGCCGCATGGGAAATTTGTTGATTAAAAGCTGTACAGCGTATGGTTGCTGTAAGAGCGAGACAATTTTGAAAAATATTTTAGCACCGTATGAGCGAAGCGCCGTAAAACGAGGTATACCTGTAGCTTCTCAAACTTTGGGAATTTTTGAAATGATAAAAAATGGGCATGTTTTGAGAGGCTATATCACAAAACCAGTGAATCGCATCGAATAAAGTATAGAGGAATTTATAGTCCCATCCCTCCTCTATAAACTCACCAAAAATCAGAAATGTTATAGTTGTATTTTTTTTTTTTTTTTTTTTTTTTTTTTTTAATGTCTGAAAAGATGGATTTAAAAAAAAAACATTTTTTTTTTATAGTTTGTCAGTTTTGGACTTATAATTAATATTTTTTCTATAACTCTGGGAACAAAAGTCTGTTAGAAGCTTTTGTAGTCCATAGAATTCTAAATATACATTCTAAATTGCAGGTCATTCCGAAAAGTGGTTTGCCCACCATTCATTTGAAAATGGGTAAAATTTCCAAAAAAAACTTTTTAACAGTTATAAACTCAGAAAAACGTTAGAAATGGACTAAAAGCTATATAGACTCTAAATTTCAGGAGAATAAAAAACTAAACTATATCGAAACTATAAATACAAATTATGAAATCAATTTTTTTCGGATAATTGAGCTGCGGAAAACGATTTTGTAAACTAAAAACAAAAATTTAAAAAAATAATAATTAATTAAGAGTTATAAATACAGTCATTTAACAACAAATTGCATATTATCACAATATAAATAATATACCACATATAAAGTAGGGCAGATGGATAGGCAGATTAATAAACAAAATAGGGATATTTCCTTTTGCATTTGAGATTAAATTCAAACTTCAATGACTATTTTCTAAAATACTTTTACTATGTGGTATTATTTGGCTCGCACTGCCAGGTTGCTGCATCAGCATCGGAGACATAGTCTATGGACAGAGCTAAAAAAAATTATGGTGTCAGAAGAATGCTTTGTTTTAGCAATCTCTTCTGCCAGTCAGTCTCTTCCTGCACTTCACCTGGTCATTATACCGAGTAAACTCTACTTATTGAATTTATGACCAATATCTGAAGTTTATTCCTCACTTTTCAGTCCAGAAATACCAGTCTTTTTTTCTTCTTCTCAAGTTGCCCATTTCGTTCAGTCACAATCGGTGATTCTAGACTTCGGAAATTTCTTTTTCTCTTTTGGTGTGGGGCACTTATTTTCCTAATTATCTCAAATATGCATATGCCTTTTCTGTAAATGTTTTATTTCCCTCGCTGCCCAATTTTGGAGATAGGGAGTTGGAGATTCTTCTAAGCATTATTTTTCGGAGACATTTTCGTTTCCCTTTTCTTCAGCAATAAATTCTCATTTCTTTTTCCGTTTTCAAATTATTATTATTATTATTTTTTTTGCAAAGTAATGGGGATCCTTAGCTTCAATGCATCAGTTACTATTTACATTTATATTTACTACTGTTGCTATAATTACCATTATTGCTATTATTATTATTATTATTATTATTATTATTATTATTATTATTATTATTATTATTATTATTATTATTATTATTATTATTATTATTATTATTATTATTATTATTATTATTATTATTATTATTATTATTATATTATTATTATTATTATTATTATAATTATTATTATTATTATTATTATTATTATTATTATTATTATTATTATTATTTATTATTATTATTATTATTATTAATTAATTTTTTTATTTATATTATTAAAAAATTATTATTATTTTATTTTATTTTTATTTTATTACATTATTATTATTATTATTATTATTATTATTATTATTATTATTATTATTATTATTATTATTATTATTATTATTTTCATTATCATTGAACTTATTTATGCGCATTCTTGACACCGATCACAAAGGTTATTTTTCTATTAATATTTATATTTCTTTTTAACGTACTATAGTTGATGGTTGGCAGGCACTTAGATGGTAAGTGTAGGTACAATAACGAAGGCTGGGATTGGTTCTTTATTTTATACAAAAATACAGTTCTGAATTGTTCAAAAAGAATAAAGACAGGAATAATGACAAGGACCCTATCTAGTATTGTGTCATACTGGCTGGGCCAAAGAAGGGATCAATTCCTTGATGGCTGAGGATATTCTGCAGTGTACAGAAGGGCTAGAAGTGTCTTCTGATAGCAATGATCTCTCTGAAGGACACTGTGCAGAAAATACAAACATTGCTTGATATGCAATATAGCGATACTTGTATAATAGAAACAATGACAAATAATCACTAGTAGTTGTTGTTGAATAAATAAAGATTAACTACGAGTAGCAGTAAAACACAAAGTAAGCGGCGTTCACACAAGTAAGCCTATATTAGAGTGAGGCGTCCTTCACAGCGTAAAAGGCGGGAACGAGAAATTAGTTCTATTCCGCAGTGCAAACTAATACAGTTAAGAGCGAAGAGTCCTGCTAGCTACAACTAATTATCACTAACTTCCAATCTTAAAAAAGTTTTTTATTATTTAACCGATTGAGCTGAAATTTTCAGGGTATATGCATTTTTCCCGAAGTTCTAAGTTGATTTCGAGGATTTTTTTTCTAAGTCTATAACGGTTTGAAAGTTATTTGCTTTCAAAGTTGAAGAAAAATGAATAGCGTGGGCAAACCACTGGTCCACACGAGTTGAAAATTTATCTGAACAATCTTAGCCCCAATTTCTTGCATTAGTGGAACAGGATTTTTGATATCACGTCTAGAAAAAAGTTATGAGCACTTGAAAAAAAAAAAAAAAAAAAAAAAAAAAAAAAAAAAAAAAAAAAAAAAAAAAAAAAAAAAAAATTATTTGAAAAATAACGCCACCTACATATTTTTTTTATTTTTGAATATTGTTTAGAGGAGTGGAAGGGCTACAATTTTTATTTAGAGTTTATTAAATGGTATTTGTTTGAAGGGTGATAAGGCCTCTCAAACTTTGGAAAATTTGAAATTTGTTAAAAATTGGACTCTTTTGAGAAGCTATATCTCAAAACCAAAGTAATCATATCGAATAAAGTATAGAGAAGAATTTGTAGCTCCATCCTTTCTCTATAGACCCACTAAAAATAAGAAATGTAACAGTTGTAGTTTAAAAAAAAAAAAAAAAAAAAATTTTTTTGGCCGAAAAGGTGGATTTTTTTTTTTTTTTTTCAAAAAATTTTTTTTTTTCGATAGTTGGTCAGTTTTAATATTTTTCCTATAAATCTGGAAGCAAAAGTCTGATAAAAGCTTTTGTAGTCCATAGAATTTGAATTTTGAATACATATAATATATATTCCAAATTTCAGGTCATTTTGAAAAAACGGTTTGGCCCACCGTTGATTTGAAAAAGGGTCAAATTTCCCCCCCCCCCCTCCAAAAAAAAAAAAAAAAAACTTTAATCCGTTAGAGACTCAGAAAAACGCTGGAAATGGATTTTTCACTGTTAAAAAAGCTATATACACTGAAAATTTCAGAAGAATCGGCTGAAAATAAAAAATAAAAATAAAATTAACATTGGACTGTTCTCTTAACTATTTTTTTTAAGATTTTTATTTTCTTTTTGATTTTTGCTTGTTCCTTTTCTTTACTTTAAAAAAAAAAAAAAAAAAAAAAAAAAAAAAAAAAGGATACGGTTGCTATCTTCAAAGTTCATTATAGGCCTGTTTTCTTCAAGTCTCTTTTATCCCCTATCTTTGACTCCTATAACTGGTGAGAATATATCGGTTGTCAACTCTTGAGTTCGAACTCCATTTTTGAAGCAAAAATTTTGTCTCTGTCGTAAAACTTGTTGTTTTGGTAGAATATATATCTTTTGTTTCTTTCAATTAAATTATTTTATTTTTTATTTTTTCTACATGAATGGTCTGGTGTTCAAGTAAACGCCACTCTGGGCTTTTCACCACTCTATTCATCCCTAAGTGCTCCCTTCCATGGTAATAGTCAACCACTTTCTTTACACACCTTTCAGGTACATAATTCTATAAAAACACATCGATGTATCAACATAAAGCTCTACTTATATATTTCGATGCAAAAACTTTCTTTTCGCTAAATTTAATGCAGTTGCTCCTTCACCGGTAATATATCTTTTTAAACTTTCGTCACTTTTTTGAGCTTCCTTTAACTCTTCGTAGTCTATTTCCTTTCTAAATTTATTTAAAAAATCAGCCGCACTACTTTTAAATAGTTCTCTAATTGCAGCAGCCTTCAAGTTGGTTTTGCTCGGAGGTTGGAGAAGCTTGGTGTTGTACACTGCATCACTGTGGTTTTTAAACTCTCGTTTACTACATCGTCATGGCAAAAATTCCTTTGTGTATTAATTTACTACGCTCCGTCTCTTCTAGACTGGCAGCCTTAAGCCCCTCCCCTCTTGTAGTGGGCAAAGAATACTTCCATTGTGAGACGTTTCAATTGCAAAAACCCTCCCTGCATCTGCTGTTTCTTTATCATTTACTGTGTTTTCTAAATACCTGGATTGGTAGTCCGCTAACACGTTTTCAGATAAAACTTTTGTTATATCTAGCTCTACTTCAAAATCGGAATTTCTAGCTTGCTTAATCGCTGACGAGTCTACTTTTCTGTTGAATGACTGCTTGACAGACAAACTATCTGTGACTATCTTCACTTTTCTCAAGAGCATGAGGTGTGAGAATTTATTTAATGTCTTTTTTATTGCAAGGAGTTCTTTTCTGAACACAGTATATGACCTCTCAAGCGGTTTTCTTTCTTCATTTTCTAGGAAAATGGCACCTGCAGTAGCTACATCACTAGCATCAGTGTAGATAATTAGAGGAATATCTCCTTCAGTGTACTCTAGCTCAACTGCATACTGCAATGCTGACTTCGCTCCTTCAAATGCTAACTCCTAATCGCACTTCCACTTTATTTTCCTAGAACTGAAAGGTTTCTCTCTCAATTTAAGCGTTAGTGGTTTTAGAATAGGTGTTAAATTCGGAATGCAAGAACAGAAATAGTTAAACGACCCTAGAAATGATTTGAGTTGCTTAATCGTCTTAGGTTTTGTAATTTTCTTATTGACTTCGACTCTCTCTGTATTCAGTTTCATGCCGCAATTCGAAACGTCGTATCCTTAAAAGGTTACTTACTTTTCACCAATCATGATCTTTGATCCATTTAAATAAATTTTCCAATAAGAAAATCGTTCCCAACACCTTCTCCAATATTTGTTTATGCTCTTCTTCCCATTCGGTAGCAATTAGTATGTCGTCTATATATACTGTGGCCGGAGCTCTCCACGTTTTTCATCTACTGTGATTTTTATACTGTGGCTTTTTCGTACAGTATTTCTTCCTGCTCGAGTAGAGAGCAATATAACTTTTCAAACGGTGTGACGTTCTCTTATGGTGCATTTATAAACTTTTTTGTTATCTTTTTTCATCAACGACCTGTAACCACTGTACGATATTCAGACAACATTGTTTTCTTCTTCCATCTGCAGTGACGTTATTCACAGGCTCTCGCCTCGCAATCCTTCATCACAGCTACAGTGATCGGGCACGGCATTTACTGTCCCAGCTTCTCTGAATCTACTTTTGCTGGCACCAGCCATCAGTGAAGTCTGCTTCCTTCTCTGGTATTACCAAGCTGACACTAGCTAGGGTTCTTGCCCTTCTTGTTCAAGTTTTTGTTCTGGAACTTCTTGTTCTTATTGTTGTACTGCTGCCAGAGCCAAATCATTTATTTTTATTAATAAAAGAATACCCACAAGCCTTCTTGTACTCATTCTCCAAACAACCTCAAACAAGTGGCCCTTGTATGGCAACCATAATACAAACACCTGAGGAAGGTCAACCAGCAATATGTGCATATATCTGAGAAATGCACCCGCAGAATTGCAATGCCCCTCGACAGTTGTGTTGTAACTGAAACTACCAAAAGGAGTATTTATTGTGAAGTACTTTTTACTCTGTTCATCCAATGAAATATTATAAAGCTTTTGTTAGGTCCAGTTTCGTAAAAATTTTACTTTTTGCAGTTATATTGGCTACATCCTCGAGGTTTCATAGCAGTTTCTAATTGATATTGCATTTAGTTGCCTCAGGTCTGTAACTGCTCTCACCTCTGTCTTATCCGTTTTCAAAACATTTATGCCGGGAATCCCCACTCGCTGTTGCTTCTCTTTATTACTCCTGCTTTGAGCAACTTTTTCAGTTCTACCTTGGTTTTATTGTATAGACTAGCAGGGAGCGGTTGCGCCTTAATATTG
>SEYY01022124.1:0-2500 GCA_009176605.1 Armadillidium nasatum | reverse complement strand
AAATTGCCGTAAAAAGAGGCCTAACCTACACAAGAATTTGCCGTAAAAGAGACCTAACGTACACAACATTTGCACGACATAGTAGCCTAGGGCTAATTATAGGTATAAAAGTATCGATTAAAATAAAATATCGACATAAAAAAATATCGATATAAAAAATATCGAAAGTTAGAAACAATCTACACCTAAGCCAAAAGCAACTTTAAATTAAGAAGGTAACTTCAAATAGTTTTTGGCAAACATGAATCCTACAATTAAAATATTAGAGAGTTGCAAAGTAAATGATGAATAAGTTTAGAATACTGATGTGAAAAGATTACCAATAAACTTTTTAAAAAGAGTGGATGTTTAGAGAACAGTAAAAATACATAAATTAAATTTGCTTCGCTCACTTTACAATCTACTATATTATGTTACTTTATATATCAATATTGTAAGAAGGTAAAATAGCTAAATTAAGGAAAAAATACGTTAAAAAAAAACTGTTCACTTTAAAAATTCTGCGCACGATTCTTCATTTGAAGTATTTTATTTTCGTGTATATATAATAATAATAATAATAATAATAATAATATAATAATATCAAAAGGATTGTTTTTCTTAGAAGGAAAATACAAATCCTTATACGATAAAATGTTTGACATGCGGAAAAATAAAAATTTTTAGCTTGAAAACTAAATCAACTTTCATATATTTGCTTAATTAACAGAAAATATTGACCGTGAAAAAGAAAGCTCTAAGTTTCAGTTTTATTTCAGTTTTTGGTTCGTAGGCTAAAACAACCACTCTGTCTTTCATGACAAATTATCTTGATTTTTTTTGTTTTGGCTTCCAATCAATGCAAATATCACATAGATACTTAGTTTATTTACAAATATTTTTTATTTGGATCAGGCAAAAATGGCCTAAATAAAAGTGATGTGGCACTCCCATTTCCATTTACTATTAAAATTTAGTATAGATCGGATAATCAGCAGTAAAATTTAAACCAATTTTGAACTTTTACAAAGTTTTCGACTCTGTCAAAAAGAACTGAAAAAATAACGTACAGCTTTTACTTAGAACATATCGAATCTTTTTTTTTTTTTTACGATATATTGTCACTGGCACCAATTTGACGCTAAAAAGCAAACGGTTAAAGACACAAAAAAAAAAGAGTTTAATTAAAGTTCTCCCAGTTAGATATACTGTTAAAATTTTCTTACAAATCACAAAAATTATAGTGAAAAATTAGAGCAAAATTTCCATTTCGAAAATTTCCATCAATTTCCTCAGTTTCAAATTGAACTATTTCTTTATTAATCAATTAAATGTATTTTATTGTTTTAATTTTTAGAAATACAAAAATATTAAAAGTGTCAAATTAAAGCATTTAAATTTTAAATTTAAATCACTTGCATTAAAGTACATTAGAACCACGTTAAACTTAACATATTATTTTCTACAAAAAAAAAAAAAAAAAAAAAAAAAAAAAAAAAAAAAAAAAAAAAAGTAAATCTTAATTATTGGAAAAATAAATTTGATTATTACTGGGTTTATGGATAAGATCTTACACACTACAGAACTTCAGCGTTATAAATCACATGACGTCATACAATATGCAAACTAATTATATTAAATTTGGGAATAAAGTAAGGAAAAATCGCCACAAAAAATAAAGACAAACGAATGTAAGGTGAATTGTGCGTGTAGTTCTATAGATAGTTCCATGCCATTGTTTGATTATTCCTGGTCTACTTATTTATGTGATGCATCTTTTTTTCCTGCAATAAGAAATTATGCAGAATGACCTAACACTAAATAATACTTGGTACTATTCAGACTCACTCCATATGAAATAAGCAGTAACTTTCCTAATCTTTGAAATCAGTGTATATCGTTTTCTCAAAATCTTGGAAGTGTAAAGGAAAACTCCCACTATGGTATTAGAACAATTTAAAAACTTACCAAAGGAAAAAAAAAATATTATTAATTGCAGCTCCCAGACAAAAAGAGACGTTCTTGATGCTAAATATATTTTAAATAATCAACTAAATATCTTTTTTTTTTAAGGTGAATTCAACATTTTTTGTATTAAATTGTATACATCGTAGGAAAACATCAAATAACAAGCTGTTAAACTGCTTTAAAGGAAAATATCAATTAGCAAATGTTTAACTCAAAACCTTCGCCTTCTCATAGATTTGGCAAGAGTGTTCGAAATCAGCACCGAAATTACGATTAAACCATTTCTCTAAATTTCATAAGGAATGTAGTTTGTCTGAAAAGTGATTCGACAACTGTTTATTTGCAAATCTATATTGGACATAATAGCATGTTCTAAAATCATATCGTCCTGTTTTTTTTTTTTTTTTTTTTTAATAAGATATATATATATATATATATATATATAATATATATATATATATATATATATATATATATATATAATAATATATATATATATATATATATATATATATATAATATATATATATATAATATATATATTATATATATA
>SEYY01022123.1:0-31559 GCA_009176605.1 Armadillidium nasatum | reverse complement strand
TGGAATTCAAATTGCCATTGAGCTTGCAAGCAAATCAGAGTTCAAAAAGGAAATTTTAAGACTGCCAGATCTTGATCTCTATGATAGTTTGTGGCATTATAGAAACAAAACGTGGTTTAAAAATATGGAGAAGAAAGTAGTAGATGCATTGGAGAAATTGCCTTTTGGATTGAGAGAAAAAATACCAATACCTGTAGTTATTTTTTGTCTAACTCAGTCCATAGAATGGGCAAAATTTCATAATGAAGAGTTTGATTTGCCCTTCGATTATAGTTGTTCCTTCCTCAGAAGTTCTTTTTTACCTCAAAAGGAATACTTAATAAAGAAAAGGCTGCAAGAGAGATTTTAAAGGACACTGAATTAATCCCTTCCCTTAAATTTTGTATAGCTTGTCATTACTGTTTGTCTGATGTTATTCCTGTTTTATGGGAGCAATTACCAGAAGACATTAGACCCAAAATTGAAAATGGAAGTATATTGTAATGGTTTTTGTATCGGTTGGGCGCAATGAGATGGCCGATATTTGGTCTTACCTTTTGTTGGGAGAAGTTGAAATTATAATGGAAGGAAGGAATTGACAGTTTTTCATTATACAAATTTAATGAAGACTTTCGATGATGTGTCATCTAGAAGACTGCAATGATGTCGCATTCAAAAAGTGCTTTGAAGAGTTGAATGAGTCAGAAAAAGAGGAGGCTGTGATTTATACTAGAAATGAGTTGAATTATTTCCTAAGTAATATGGAGACTTTTGATTACTGCGAAAGTGATACAAATCCTGTTTTGTTTCCTCTTCAATTATTTTTACCATTTCAGAAATATCTTGAAATAGCAATATTTTTGCTTCGCCATTTAGATGAGAGGCAGTTGAAGGTGTTCTTCCAGCCAGTTATGTTGCATTATGTATTGTTCCATTCATTAAGTTGGCCTTATCAACACTTGTTTATGGATTTAGTGAGTCAATTTTGGGAAGTGTTACCAAAAACTGGATTTTGTTTACTTCTCCACAGGATAGTGAGTTTAATAAAAAATAAATCGTCTTCTAAGTTATGTGATTATCATAACATTTTAAGAGATTTTTGGATTCAAAGTTCTCCATCTTTAAAAAGGTTTTTCTTTCGCTTGGAAGGAATAAATAAAAGAGATATGCTTAATGCATTTACTTACAAAGAGATGCATGATTATTTTATATCTGACCTTCGTTCAGATTTTGTACAGTTAGATTTCTCGTACGTAATGTGTGAGCTTTTTGATTCTCCATTTACGATTGAAGATGAAATAATTATAAGACTGATTTTTTCAAGTGCAACCTTGGAAGAGAAATCGGATATTGTAAGGTTACAAGGGAATATAGAATATAGAATACCTATCATTGAATACCAATTCAATGATAGGTAAAATATCCTTTGAGGCTTGTGATCTAAGGAGAGTTGATTTGTTTATTGAATGTTGTGTACAAAAAGGAAGAATTGAAAGTTTCAAAAAGGAACTATTTAATAATAAGGATTTAAAGGAAGCTTTATTTTTATTAGTTCTTGACAATAAGGGGAAAGAGTTTCAAAAGATTCTGAATTGGGCTTTTTCTGCAGAGGAGGAAATAAAAGAATGGCTGAAAAATTTCTTATTATATGTGAGACAAGAATGGAAATTTCCTTTGTACTCTTGTAAAAAAGTAAAATGTATTGATAAGAGTTTGGAATGGGCTCTGTCTTCAAATGAAATTCAAAATTTTAAAGAAAGTTTTGTTTTAGATATGGGAAACATTGTGTGGCATTTTAAATACTCAATATTAAAAGGGAATTTTCAAGATATTAATAACTTTTTGGAGTGGATTTTTTCTTCAGAAATTGAAATGGTAAAGTTTAAAAAAGATTTTGCATTTGAAATGGTACGTCATATGGATCATTCATTTCTTAGTAATGGTTTAAGTTCACTTAAAAAATTCAATTGAATGGAGCGCTCTCTCTGAAGAAGAAGGTAAAGATTTCAGAAGACAGTTTGCCTTTAGTGATAAAGTGATTGCCTACTACAGTAAAGCTTGTTGCACAAAGACAATTAAATGAAGTAGATGTATTCATTCAACAATTATATGAGGTAGATGCATTCATTCGATGGGCAGAAATGACAGAAACGGAAATGAAAAACTTTATAAAATTGGTTGACAAAAACAACAACATATTGATAGTCCAAGCAAAAAGGAAACCTCAGTCTTCTCTTAAAAGTAATTCAACAGAACCGAAAAGAAGTCGACATTGTTGACATTATTTTTAAAATTCCATTCTCTCTTTAAAAACTTAAATATTGTTTTTTGTTCTTAATTGCATAAGGTTGAAAATCGTCATGAGTTGAATGATTGAAATTTCTTAATTTCTTTAATTTTTAATTAATTTTGTATTACAAAATTCTTTTTTTTTCTTTTTTGACTTTATAAAAAGTATTCTCAGTTGTAATAAAATTAGTCACTTACAGTTGCCATGGTTCTTTAGGTTTATATATATTATATATATATATATATATATATATATATATATATATATATATATATATATATATATATATATATATATATATATATATATATATATATATATATATATATATATATATATATATATATATATATATATATATATATATATATATATAACAATAAAGTACTTCTCATGATTAGATACTTAAATGTTTGTTTATTAAGATTCCCATTTGAACATTTTGAGAAATAGGGGAACCTATTTCAATGTTCTTTAGTTTGCCTCTTTCACATTAAATATATGAAAAACGAATTTTGGTTTACAATTAGAAGTGCTATCAAAATGTAATATTAATGATAATAAATCAAGTGCAATAGTAATAATAATAATTAACATAAAATATTAAAATTTTAAAAATCTTAATGTAAATAAGTGTTTTAAAATTTAAAAATAGGTGAAAGATCAATATCTACAAAAGTTGATAAATATTGAAAAAAAAAAAAAAAAATGATCACTTCTGTAAGTGTATTAAAAAGTGTGATACAATTATTAATTTTGCTAAATTATAAATTAAAAAAAAAAAATAAAAAGTGTATTATGTATGTTTAATTGTTTTAACCTAGTGTGTGATCTGTATGATTTATTTTTTTAAAAGTATAATTATAAATTTGTTCCTTACTATAATTGACAATAAAAGTAATGTAATTAGTGTTAATAATCTTTTGTTGAAGATATATTTTTTATATTGGAAGAGAGTAAATACTATTTACATACTGACACTAGATGGTGCTTTGATTTTCATTATTTTTTTACTTTTATATGCAATATTAGTAACCCAAATTGTTCCTTAACTATTACTAAATGTTATTAGGTGTAATGTTTTGAACAATTTATTAGTTTCATAAGACAAACGAAAAAAAATGTGGTCTATTTGTTTTTTCTCTCTATATCATAATTTTGGTAAAGTGTTCAGTAATTATTACTAGATATTTTTAGGTGTAATATTTTGAACAATTTATGAGTTGTCAGTAAATGAAAAAAAAAAACATTTACAGGAATTTTTTTTACTTTCATATATTTTATATAGCTATATTGGTTACCTAAATAGTTCAGCAATTATTACTAGATGTTATTAAGTGTAAGTTTTGAACAATTTATGAGTTTACCAGTATTTGAGGGGAAAAAAAAATCTTTTATTATAATTTTTTTTTAAGAAAAAAATTTAATAAGGTATTGAAATAAAAAAAAACAAAAAAAAAAAACAACAATTTATTGAAAAAACAACATAAATAAATATATTATATGAAGAGGTGGTGTCACATCCAATTTATGTTGTTCTTCCAGTACTAGATACATAATTTTTCTAATTCATTATCAGCACAAATGTTATAAATTTATTACATTCTTATTCTTTCTTTAAATAAGGTATGGTTTATGTAATAAAAGAAAAAAAAAAGTGGTAATACTCATATCATACACAATGTTTTAATGATTTAACATTTGAAACTATCTTGCGTAATTTCTTCAATAACAATTAAGTTAAATGAGATTAGTTATATAATTTTATAGTAGAAATATTTCATTAAAATTTGCAATGTTTCTTATTAGGGGATCAACCATAATGAGATGAACTCATCTCCAGATTCCTTAAAACTAAATTTGTTTAATTTATTGTAAATGTATTTTTTATAGATTTCATAAATTGAATATTATTTGGAAACTACTTTAAATGGCAACTATGGTTCTGAAAGATTTTTCGGAGAGAAATTTAAAATTAGACCAGGTGGAATGACCATTAAAAATACATGTTTTGATAATACATTAAATAATTTGGGTACTTGTTTTGGTGTGCCTTATTAACTGAATGATTTAATATAATAAAATATCTAGATTAATATTTTTCTGAAATAATAAAATAAATTGTTGGTTGTTGAAGTGAGTTTGATTGCCTTGTAATTCTTATGTATAAGGTAATCATAGTGGAAGCTGAATCTTAATCTAGGTCACCTTAAGTATAAAGTACAAATCCAACACCTCACAGCTTCCCATATATATATATATATATATATATATATATATATATATATATATATATATATATATATATATATATATATATATATATATATATATATATATATATATATATATATATATATATATATATATATATATATATATATATATATATATATATATATATATATATATATATATATATATATATATATATATATATATATATATATATATATTCAAGCTCAATTGAAGAAACTTTTTTCAGCAGTCGAAAAAAAACGTAAAAATTTAGTGTGAACTTAAAATGATTTCGGGTAAAAATAAGTAATAAATTGAATATTTGTGAAGCCTAATAACTCAATTTTTTGTCTCTTTTTTTTTAATTAGTATATATATATAATCATAAAAATAAACTTAGTTAAAAATTAGCGATATCATTTAATATCGCTATGAATAAATTTCCTTATTATTCAATTACAACATGTATACTTTTACTACTAACCTACCTAACTTAATTTAGCCTAACCTAACCTAACGTAATCTTTTCAACTCTCTCTCCCTCTCTCTAAATATAATTATTCTATATATATATATATATATATATATATATATATATATATATATATATATATATATATATATATATATATATATATATATATATATATATATATATATATATATATATATATATATATATAATATATAAATAATAAATTTTTATAAATAAAAAAATAAAAAAAAAAAAAAAAAAAAAAAAAAAAAACTTATATATATATATTTATATATATTAAAAAAAGTTTTAAGGTAAATTTAATTTTTTTGAAATGTATTGAAAATTGTTAGGGTATTTTTGTACAGTTTCATATATATATATATATATATATATATATATATATATATATATATATATATATATATATATATATATATATATATATATATATATATATATATATATATATATATATATATATATATATATATATATATATATATATATATATATATATATATATATATATATATATATATATATATATATATATATATATATATATATATATATATATATATATATATATATATATATATATATATATATATATATATATATATATATATATATATATATATATATATATATATATATATATATATATATATATATATAGGCACCAATCTGTTGAGCAAATTAAACCTTATACCTTTAACATTCATCTTAAAATGAAAAAGTTCATCCTGTCACTATACAAGGAAATTTATTATTAAAACCATTGTCTACATACAATAGTTCCACCATAATATATTATAATGCTGTTACCCTTTTTTAATCGAGCAACTGCCATTTTTGTAAGCATTTTTTAAAGGCAAGTGACGTAATACAAAAGTTTTGGCGAATGAGAAATTAAAATTACAAAGAATGAATCATTATCTAGCATTAGGAACTACCAACCAATCAGAGGATTTGGAGTAAAGGGGTTGTGACATCAGCATGCATCGGTAAATAAACCAGCAAAAAAGTGTATTATGTATGTTTAGTTGTTTTAACGTAGTGTGTGATCTGTATGATTTACTTTTTTAAAAGTATAATTAATTTCGGGTACATTCAGAGTTTATTGTACTATAAGAGCAAAGACTTTTAATTTATATATTTAAGTTTTCCTTTAGTTTGACTCCAGAATTGGTGGTTCTCTGTAACAGGAACAATTTGTAAAAATAAAACCTTTCTTAATATTTTAAAGATATTATTAGCTAATGAACTATAAAACAGGCAATATTAACATAAATGTGTCACTTACTCGTACATCAGAGGATTTGATTAATGCAAGAAAAAAAGTTCTCGAAATGCAGCGACCAAGACCTGCTTCTTATGTCTTTCTTATATCTCTGTGTTTATTTCATATGCTAACAACTTGTTTTGTTTGGAATAGCCCAAGTTGATACTTGGGAAATGTTCAAATACAAAAATTTCTCACAAAGTAAATACTTCTGGAAGAAAAGAATAATTTATGCACATCTTATCAATATTATATATATATATATATATATATATATATATATATATATATATATATATATATATATATATATATATATATATATATATATATATATACAATTTTTTTTTTTTTTTTTTTTTTTTTTTTTTTTTTTTTTTTTAACCATTTAAATATTAGATTTTTTTTTAAATATCTTGGATCATATCTCATGATTAGATACAGAAATGTTTATTTATTGACATTCCTATTTCACCAATTGGGATAAATAGGGAAGATTAAATTTAAGTATTCTTTATCACATATAGATGAATAAAACATTTTGGTATGCAATGAAAATGATATTGGCGTTTATAAAATTGAAATAAATCCCTTACATTCTTTTATTTTAAATTTTTTATATTGATGTGAACAAGTAGGAAAGCTTCATATTATTAATCAGTGTAATGGATAAAACCTTCCTAGATCAGAGATACAACATGATCTCATACACTGATGGTGTTCAAGTCCAGGGGAGTGAAAAGGTATTCCAAATTTTAATGGTAGAGGACCTACATCAGTGAGAACAGTGTTTATTCTAGGAACAGTTAGTGGGATGCGACTGTGTGAAAAGACTTATTCTATTTAAGGATTAATTTATATAATGGGTTAAATAATATTTTAATAAATATTTTATTAATTTTATTTAGTTTGTTTTAGATAAATTTCTTACTGTAGATCTCATTGACCTCAGTGAATGATATTACATTCTGTTTTCACCTCTTATAATCAAAGTTGATGCTTTTATTACTATACTTTTAACTTTTTTTTTCCAGTTTAACAGATAGAATTTTATTTAAACATCAAAACCTATATTTTATTACAATTAAAGAGAGGTATTTGACTTTGCAAATTCTTCGGATTGAGAAGAGGAGGAACTGAGCAAGTAAGTTAAAATTGTCAAAGCAATTATTTGGGTATCAAATTTCAACAGTTTAATTCTCATAAGTGAAACCCATTAAAATGAAAATGAATTAGTGTTCAATTAACTTAGGTTAAAAGAAATGATAAATTACCTAATGTAAAAAATTTTAAATTAACAGTATATCAGTTTTCTTTAGAAATATAAAATAAAATTAAATTCTTTGAAATTGTATGAATTTCTTTAAATAATCGAAGAAATGACTATATTAGTTAACAAATGAATAAGTGACTTTATTGGTAACTTTAATTAAAGGAAGTGATGTAAACAGGGTAAATGAAACTTATTGGAAGTTATGTAAGTATTCGATAAAGTAATGGAAAAAAAATCTTAATCAGATGAAATTCAAGAGAGAAAAAAAACATCCAAACAAAAAAGTTAATATTTGCTTACTATAGTTACTCTTCTTATCACTGTTTTATGAATAATAAAGTTAATTGGCTTAAATCATTCAAGGGGAAATCTGATGCACTTTACCACTTATTTACTTAGGAAAGTGATAAGGTATTAAATCTTTAGTACTACTTACAAAATGAATAGAAATTAATCACTTAATATGTATTTTCTGAAGAATCTTAACAATATATATATATATATATATATATATATATATATATATATATATATATATATATATATATATATATATATATATATATATATATATATATATATATATATATATATATATATATATATATATATATATAAAAGTGGTGGGTGCATCCAGCAACTTTCGAATCTGAACCAGATTCTGGCTGGAGTTTAACCTTTGAATCCCAATCCTGCAAATATTGAAATTCTTGAATTCAAATCCAAATCCAGAACTTCTGAAACTGAATTGAATCCCAAACTGAATCCAGCAGCTTCAATATTTCAAATCTAAGTAATTTTTGTAATTTTCAAGTTTTCCACAGAATTAGACCCCATCTATTGAGTTGAAATGTTAGTGTCATTTTGATTACCCCAACTAGTCTTACTTCTTTGATTTCTTGTAGTCTTTGATTTCTTGTAGAAAGATTATATCTTCTGGGGAAGAGATCCTTCTGAGAGTGCAGAGCTCATAACAAAGGTGATTTCATGACAAGGAGGCGTACTTTCCATGTCCTTTCCCTTCAGCTAAACTTATGAAATCTTGGGTTTAATTCTGCCTGTTCTCATTCTATTCGCCACTGGGATGCTTCATTCAGAGATTACAGTCATCTTCAAACTCCAGGAACTCTTGCAGCTTTTATTTTATCTTGGAATCATGCATAATCTTTTCTTTGTAACATCAAAAAGCTCATTTCTTTATAGAAAATGAAATAATATTCCTGATTTTTTTTCTAGTATATTTAAAAAAATGTCAACTTTAACTTTGCTCCCTCATCTTTTTCTCCTCTAGTATCTTCGAATGGCACAACAGCTGTTTTGCCTTCTACTAAAGCTGAACTTTTCGCTCAAACCTTTGTAGATTCCGGAGATGTTCCTCCTCATTCAATTCTTTCAGGAGTAATAATGTAATTTCTTTTAAAGACGCCATAAGACTGTGATGGTATATATATATATATATATATATATATATATATATATATATATATATATATATATATATATATATATATATATATATATATATATATATATATATATATATATATATATATATATATATATATATATATATATATATATATATATATATATGTTGGTGTTGTGCTTTGACCAGAGGAGGTTATGTTTTAAATGAGCTCAAATTTCGAGCAATGCTTGATGAAATTGACTGGGATAAGGAGTTTAATGGTCAAAATTGGTTTATTAAGTTGGAATACTTTAAGCAAATATTGACTAATATTCAGTCTATGTTTTAAAGATAAACTTATTAGGATCAACAAAAAGGGGTTGCCCCGACCCCATTATAAAACGAATTGGTAAGAAATATCTTTTATGTTAATTGAGGCATAGAAAACTATTTTGTTCTCTAAAAAAACACACACACAAAAAAAAGAAAATTAAAATCATTTAACAACACATTATAACTTTAATGGCACTACCATGTTACTGTTTCAGGAAATTATGATGACAAAATATTATAAAATTAAAGGGTAATAATTATGAATAAAACTCCGAATTTTTTTTTTAACTCAGCCTATATAGAGAAAATGATCATATGAATGGCAAAGGTTTTTGTAAGAAAAAAAAATTTAAAAAAAAATTTTCTTTTTAAATGATTCAAATTTTTACTTGTTTCCAATATGGTGTGCCATTTCTTCTACCATATAATCTTTTTGCCTTATTTAGAAATATACTATCTTTTCATTATCTTTTTTTTTTTTTACAATGTGTTCATGTTCAATCACTTCTGCACAGGACTTATAAAATATGTTACTTTAAACTAGGGCATCTCTCAAGACTAAAATAGATTACTAGGGTATAGATAAGGATCCACCATATATTGAGAGTATAAGAGCTGAAATGGGGTCCATGTTAAGGGGTATTAAACAAAAGGACAGTACTGTTATAAACATTTACCATAACAAAGATATGGATATTATCTTACCTTGCTTTGATGAGTTGTCTTGTCAAGTTCAGTTTCAGTGTAGTATCAAACTGAAATTAATTAAACTCGGTAGTTCAAATTCTATTTCAAATACAATGACTCAGAATCAATCTGAAGTCAAATCTTCAAACTTTGTACAGTTCAGTTCTTACAATAATTATCATTTGGAATCTGAATGCATTGAAACTTAAAAGTCTAATGAGAGATTAAGAGCATATAATAATGATTCCTATACATATTTTTTCTTTGCTCCTTTTTTTTCATTATTTATAATTACTAACTCTGATAATTTCATATGCAATTTATTTAATAAGCTGAATTCCATGATAAATAAATATATAACAACTAAACTGCGTGTGGAAAACAAAATCAAATAATTAATGATAAAAAAAAATAGTCAGTAATTATAAAGTATATGGTATATGTAAAAGATTTTTTTTTTAAATTTATCTTGTTATACCAGCAATCTTATTTTAAGATGATAGCAATTCTATTTATTCTAATTTTCAACTATTATTTTAAAAATTTCCAAGACATGTTTTTATTTTCTTCTTTTTCTATTTTAGGTTTGTTAAGTGTTTGGAATTTATTTCTATTAACTAAAAATTAAAATGAATATCAAATCTGAAAGTGAAATAAAGATTGAAGAATTAGACTTGGAATATGACTCTTATCAACAAGATTCTCAGGTGGGATATATATATATATATATATATATATATATATATATATATATATATATATATATATATATATATATATATATATATTATATATATATATATATATATATATATATATATATATATATATATATATATATATATATATATATATATATATATATATATATATATATATATATATATATATATATATATATATATATATATATATATATATATATATATATATATATATATACTTGGAAATGCCTGTTATACATAATCCACCAGATTTGGAGGATCTAAACCTTTTACCCAGGTTAAAGGCCAACATGACGTGATAAAAAGATAGTTGATAGTTTACACATGAAAGGAAGACTGCGCCAGAGGTTACAAGTTGAGTACATGTAAGAGGATTGAGAGAGTCACTGAATAAAATAAACAATTTTGAAAATAACTTCTAAGATATTTCTTTTATTCTTGTCTAAAAGAATCAAAAATATCGCATAAAAAAAAGTTTAGAGGAATTTTTGTTTTTAAAGTTTATGTAAATTTCATAATATTTAGAAAACCCCAAAAGAGCTGAAATGCAAAGTTTGTGATGGGGAATTCTATTCCATAAAAACTAAGAAGTGTCACAAATTTTTTGTTAACTCTACAACCTTTGGTCACAATTTAAGTTACTTGTTAATTTTTTAAATAAGGAAACAAACTATTCTATAGTTGAGGCTGCTATTAGTTTAAAAGAATAAATATTATTTTTAGCATATGTAATTATGTAATTTATTGATGCTTTTTGAAAATAACAGATATTCTTTTAATAATTTAAAATCTTTTGACAAGAAAATTTTGCTATATGGTCCTTGTCTGTTCTTCAAACAGTTGTTTTAATAATCCATGATGTGAGTCTTACAGATCCTAAATCCTATTAACACTTTTTCCAAATTTATTGGACTTCTTTGTCCCTCTATGGGTTTCCTTTCTAATTTACTGACCAACTTTCTTTTTTCCAACACCTGATGATCTTGGAATGTTTCTTAGGATTAATATTTACAATCCAACCCAGACCTTTTTAAATCAATGCTATCTTACTATTAACCAGAGTAGAGTTGGCTTCTATTTGATTGTCTTCAAACTTGATTACCTCCCTTCATGGATCTTTATCACACTTTGGCTTGATTTTGGTTGTATTACATCCCAGTAAGCTTAATCAAATTCTTTATTATTTCAGATCTTTTGTGATAATGAATCAGACTTCACTTTAAAAGCAAAAGACATTAAAATTGAAGAGTTAGATGAAAAGATATCTATAAAGTCAGAGTTGACTGAATCAGAGAAGGAATCCGTGTTAGACGAAGGACTGGTTAACAATGGTGTCATAAAATCCGAAAATGTGATGATGATTGAGGAGAAATCTTGTGGTCAGCACTCAAAGGTATGTTGATTCAAATGTTATTGATTACTTAAGTTATAACAAGTTATTGAGAAGAAAATTTTTCCTTATTATTATTACTGATAATAGTAAGTCAACTTCATTTTTAGAAATTTTTGACCCCAAAAAATGTTTCTTCATTATTGAAGAAAATAAAAAAATTGAAAAGATTATGAAATATAATTTGAAAAAAATTCCCTATTTGGGAGTAACTCTGACTCTCCTCATGCAATTCTTTACAAGGATACCTTCATAAAATTCCTTGAGTCACATGTTACTTATAAGTAACATTTCAGAATTGTGCATAATCTATCTAGTTCAATTATACGTACATTTTAATTTCATTTAAAGAATTTTTTTTTGTTTTTATTGTGTTCAAATTTGACAAGTTTTTTTTTTACCTTAATCTAGGAATTAAATCTTCTTAAACCTTCTCTCTTGATATTGAGTCCGATTCGCTACTATATACGCAATTCAAGGGAATTGTTCTCTTTCTATTCTTAAAGAGAGAGTGAGAGAGAAAAAGCACTATTGGTGTTTTTCAAGGTACGATTGCATACTCTATCCTCTTTCTACTGGTTGGGAAGGACCTTCTAATATCATTTTTCGTATCCACTCATGTTGATTACAATAACTTACTCTTTATAAGTATAAAAAGGTAGCTTTAATAAAATAACTCTGATTTTTCTCTCTTTCAAATGGGTTACGTCAAAAAATGGTGGTTTTCAGTTTTTCAAAAACTATTTCCTTTATTTTTCTACTCAATGCATTTATCTGTAAAGTTTTTGGAAATTACTCATCTCTATTTTCTACTCTTCCTATTATATATTTGTATTTTTTTTCTTCTTCTGATCTATATTGGTGGAATCATATTGTTTCTCTTAAGTTGTTCTAAGACACTTTTTGAACTAATTTCAAACCATATTACGTGATTGATCAAAGAAGTTCGACCGAAAGTCTGACCAACTTGTTCACTGAAATGTCACAGATGTTTCCTCGAAATACGCTGGAATCTTTCTTACGGAAGACTTGAAAAGATGTAAGAGGATACAGTGATAAAAAGGCACTCGGAAGAACCCAGAAGAGGATAGAGTTTGACAGTACAAGAAGGATTAGAAGTTTAAAAGAAGGTCAAGAATGTTGGGTTTATCTCCAAGATGATCAGGGATACTAGTAGGGAGCTGCACCCACTACTCGAGGTCATTTTGGATGGAAAATTAAAAGGCACGTTCACCACTTTCTCTATCATGAAAACTTGAAGAAAGTCATTGGCCGCGGTGAACATTTAAATCACCTAATAAGATAATTTCTGAGAAAGGAGAAGAAGAGAGAATGTTCTCTATATTTTGGAGTTTAGATAGTCAAGGAATTTAGTATAGTCAGTAGAATTAGGAGATAAATAAACAACAAATGAATTTAGACGTAGAAGGACAAGAGAGCTTTAGCCACAAGGTGGAAAATTCAGAAGACTCCAGATTAGAGACACGAGAATAAACAAAATCGTAGCGCACACATACAAAACCTCCTTTGGCTGAAAATTAAAGATAGAGACAGTAAGAGGAAACAGAAAATGGTTTGCTATCAGAATGCTCAAACACTTAAGTTTCTGTAAAGAATAAGAGGTTAGGTCTAAAAGAAGAGAGGTGGTGGTCAACAAATTGGAAATTATATTGAACACCACGAATGCTGCATAAATTAATGAAGAAAATAGACCATGCATTATTGCAAGTCGGATGCAAATATTTGGTGGCAGCAACTCTATATCACCTATCAACTGTTTTGTTTAGCAATGTGACTACAAAATTAATTTGGTGCATTACAGATAGCAGAAAACCTAAATTTTATGATCATTGGACATTTTCAATCTTGTTTTAACCTTCATGAGGTCAGTAAAAAAATTGGTATCGGTATCAGGTGGTTTAAAATTTTGATATTGGTTAAAATTTTTGTATCACTCTATCCCAAAATTTTTATAGATATATTCCCCAGTTAAGGCTTACACCCTGTCAGTGAGATTTTTTTCGAGATTAGTCCCTGTGTATCAATTGTTTTGGATAAATTCTACTGATTGACTGATCAGACTATCACTGATGCCATATTTGAATTTATTACAGCAGAGTAAGCTGGAGCAAAGCGAAAAAAGACTTACTCACCTTTTATATTCCGAACAGGCCTCGAATCCAGTGATCTCGCTTGCTAGTTAACCTTTTTCAAACACTAAATCAAAAGCATGAATTTGTGTCACTGGAACATGGAGTTGTAAAAATGTCATAACCCTAATAATAATAATAATCATAATAATAATAATAATAATAATAATATTATTATTATTATTATTATTATTATTATTAATATTATTACTATTATTTTTATATAATATTAATTAATATATATAAATTTTTTTTTTATATATCTCCTCCTGTGAGCAAAGGCCAGAGGCCTACAAAATTCCACCGGAGTTGTAAAATCTCAACCAGGTTGAAGGAGGCCAACATGTCCAGATACACGGCGTTTGAAAGTATGCAAGTCAAAGGAAGGTGGGAAAACAGATAAAGGGAGCGTGTTCCAGACTTTACCAGTAGAGTATATGTAAGATTGAGCATAGCGGTTAAGTCTGGGGTCAGAGAATTGGACAGAGAGAGGATGAGACTGTGTAGAAAGGCTTGTCGCACGAGCTCTTCTCAATGGAGGAGGTATGCGATGAGAGATTTAAGAAGAGCAGTGTCTGTTGTAATAGCGATAGTAAAGAGAGAGTCACCAACAATTCGTCGGGCAGAAAAGAGATTGAAGAGAGTTAGTAAGAGCAGGAGAGTTGATGAGACGGAAAGCCCTAGACTCCACCTTCTCTAGGAGAGCTGTATGTGTGAAACCACCCCTGATGTGCGAAGCATACTCCATACAGGGGCGAACAACACCCCTTCACAGAGCAAGCAACTGGGGTGGCGCGAAGTACTTCGGAAGGCGCCTCAGAACACCCAACCTCTTAAGAAGCTTGTTTAGAAAGATAAGTAATGTGATCTTCCCAAGAAAGATCACGAGAAAAAGAAACACCAAGAATATTAAGAACAGATGAAGGCTTGAGTTGTGTGTTTTCGAAGAAGATATCATAGTTGTGTGGAAGATTGTGTCTAGTGGAGAGATGGAAGAATTGAGTTTTTGAGGCATTGAAAACAACCATGTTTTATATGCCCCAATTTGAAATAAGTGAAAAATCAGAGGTTAGTTGTTCCAAGGCTACCCTTCTAGAGTCTATCAACTGCTGTTGGGTGGGACGTTTTTCAAACTGAAAGGAATAATAAAGGGTGGAGTCATCAGCATAAGACTGGATAGGAGATGAGGTATTTTAGAGAGAAGGTCATTAATGAAAAGTAGAAAATGTGTTGAGGATAGGACAGAACCCTGAGGAACACCACTATTAATAGATTTATAAGATGAACGATGGCCGTCTACAACAGCTGCTATAGAACGACCGGAAAGGAAATTTGTGAGATCACAGAGAGAAGGGTAGATACCGAAAGAGGGAAGTTTTAGAAAACAAAGCTTTGTGCCAGACTCTATTGAAGGCTTTCGATATGTCCAGCTCGACAGCAAAAGATTCACCGAAATGCCGAAGAGTGGAGGAGCAAGAGTCAGAGAGAAGGGAAAGAAGATCACCCGTAGAGCGATTCTTACGAAAGCCATACTGGCGATCTGAGATAAGATTAGAAGAATTGAGATGTTTCCAAATCTTCCTGTTAAGGATAGATTCGAAAATTTCGAAAGAAATAGGACGGTAGTTGGAGGGTTGAGAGGGGTCCCCCTTCTTCGGCACAGGCGGAATGAGCGCACGTTTCCAGCAAGAAGGAAAGGTTGAAGTAGAGAGACAAAGACGAATAGTTTACCGAGGCAGGGTGCAAGCTCGGAAGCACAAGTTTTGAGAACCACAGGAGGAATACAATCGGGACCGTACGCCTTCTTAGTATTAAGCTCTGAGAGAGCAGAAATGACATCTTCAGAAGAAATTCTAATTTTAGGCATAATTGAGTTAGAGGGGGTTGAAGGAGGAGGAATAGCTCCGGAATCGTCTAAGGCAAAAGTTTGAGCAAAGAGTTCAGCTTTAGAAGAAGCTAAAACAGCAGTTGTGCCGTCGGAAGATATTAAAGGAGGGAAAGAGGAAGAAGCAAAGTTAGAGTTGACATTTTTTGCAAAATGCCAGAAAGAACGTGAAGGAAGAGGAACCAGAAAGATTATTGCATTTTCTTTGGAGAAATGAGTTTTTAGTGTTACGAAGGATAGATTTTGCACGATTCCGGGATGAAATATAAGTAGCGTTAGTTTCTGGAGTTTGAAGACGACGGGAATCCCTGAAGGCAACATCCCTGCGGCGGATAGCGCGAGAACAAGCAGAGTTAAACCAAGGTTTGTTAGGTTTAGTAGAAGGGAAATAATATGGAATATACGCCTCCATGCCAGAGAGAATAAAAAAAAAAAAAAAAAAAAGTTGACCTTTCTATTTAAGTTGTACAAAATCTTCAAACCTTGCATGAGCCCCATTTTCTTAGTTATTTTTATAACTTCTATTTAGAGCATTTTATGATTGGCATGATTGAAAGTGTTTTACCAAAAATTTGTTAAAATGTAGATTTTTCAGTCAGCTGATTCTCATTTAACATCTCAGTTGCATTCTCAAAATACTCGACTGATACCGGATCTTTCATATTCTTTTGTAAGAGAATTGTAACTATCCGAAACAAAATATTATTATTATTATTATTATTATTATTATTATTATTATTATCATCATTATTATCATTATCATCATCATCATCATCATCATCATCATCATCATCATCATCATCATCATCATCCCCGCAATCGAATCCACTTTGGTGTGGTGGTGGGGGCCCAGGTGCTTTATTTTTTTGGCATCTGCTAAGTGATTCGATTTTTTTTTAGACTAATGTTTCCACCGTCAACTCTTCCACAACTTTACACTCTGTCTATAAAGTAGTTTGGGAAATTTCCCTCCGGCAACATTCTGCTACATCGATTGTCCTCCAGCACGGATCTGGTGTATTTGACATGATTATAGTGCTGGGAGCGGTGGCCGACCCTTTGAGTTACCATTTTGCTGCTTTCTCCAGTGGTTCCACTAAGCTGAGTCATTCCGCTCGGCTTTACAATTTGACTCGTTGTCTGGACTTTTATGCCTCCACTGGCGAGGACCGCCCTTACAACCACCTTTTTATGAAGGCTAACTTTCGAATGACTCTCAGAGCTTGCAAGGATGGAGCTCTGGGCCGGGACGGGATTTCCTACCATATGTTGCGCCACCTTCACCCGACCGCCTCGGCGTTCCTTTTGACTTTATACAACCGCATCTGGGTGGAGGGTATCTTCACTCCCGTTTGGCTAATGGCTCATATTGTCCTCATTCCAAAACTGGGATAGGAACCTAGTGTGGCTACTAACCACTGACCCATAACATTAACCAGCCATACCTGCAAAGTGATAGAGAGGATGGTTTCGAACCCCCTTCTTCCAATCCAGGCTTTCTCCCCCCTCCAATTTAGTTTCCAAAAACGCTGTTCCAATTTCATCCGTTCTAGTCAATGATATTCGAGAGGCTTTCTCTACCAACAAAAAGGTCTTAGCGGTGTTCTTTGACCTCCAGAAGGTGCATGATTCCACTTGGAGATTAAGGGTCCTATAGAAACTCCACTCTCTAGACCTAAGGGGCCAACTTCTCCTCTTTCTTCGGACTTTGATGTCTAGCATCCTTCTGGGTGCAGTGCAACTGTCTTTTCTAGGGTTTTTCTTACGGAAGGGTTCCCCAAGGAAGTATCCTTAGAGTGTTGTTACTCTTTGCACTGGGGTTCAACGATGTGGTCTGCAACATTTCGATCCCAGTCCGATGTCCCTCTATGTAAATGATCTGGTGATTTCCATCTATGGTGCTAAACTTTCTTACTTGGTTCGCCATTTGCATCTTACTATTGATAGGCTGACGAAATGGTTTGCTACGCGGTGCTTTTTATTTTCCATCTCTAAAACGAAGTCCATCCTTTTCCGTTGCATAAATTGGCTGTGTTTCCAAGAAGAGCCTCCCTCTTCTTTGATCCTGTATGGTTCTCCCATCGAGGTTGTACCGCAGGTTATGTTTCTCAGTTTGATTTTGGGTAAACGCCTGTCATATCCCCAATATCCACAATTTGAAAACCTGCTGGATCTTCGTCACCTGACCTCCACCACCTGGGGCGCAAGCAGAAAAATTCTGCTCTGTCTTTTCATTTCTCTGGTGCGTTTGAGGTTAGACTACAGATGCACTATTTATGGCCAGTCTTCTACCTCATACCTACGTCTCCTGGACCCCATCAAGAATGAGTGTCTCCGCATTGCAACCGGGGCTTTTTGATCCTTACCGAAGGTGAACTTGGAAGTGGAGGTCAGAGGCAGTGGTTATGTCTCTGTCTTTACGACGGGAGCTCTTAATGAATGACTCGCCTCCGAATTGGCCACACTCAAGGAATATTTTGTGTCGAAGTATAACCCTCCTTGCACTTTCTGCTAGGTTTCTACGCCCCTTTCAGTATACCATCTCTTGGTGGACTGTTCTTCCTTGGTGCCACTACGTTGTAGGTACTTCCCTACTTTGTACTCCGTCCCCTGGTGGAGTCGGTTGTCTTTCATTTTGACTGACTGTATGTCTGCCTACAGGCTCCCAACTCCCTCGGTTTTGACTGTACCTCTTTACACAGTGGCTCTTCTCCCACCATTTTGGCCCTTTGCCTTGGTGGTAGCTGATATCTTTGAGTATCTCTACATCCCTCTCCGTGTTGTCCTGTCTTACTCGTATGACTATGTAGATGTGTTGTGGTCTTCTCCATCGCTATTTTAACCAGAGACATGATCCCTTGCGAAATCTGCGAACCACCTATCTTTCCTCAGTGCTTGCATTTCTTCCCACCTTGCTATTCATCATTGCACGACTGCCGTCTTTACTGATGGCTCCAAGACCGACGATGGTGTGGGAGCTTCGGCCGTCTTTCCTAACTGCAAGGTGCCCCACTCTCAACCATCATGTTCCTCCAGTTTTACAGCGGAGCTAGTGGCGCTCCTTCTTGCAGTTTCCAGGATATTGTTCATCCCCAGGGATGACCCCTTCACTATCTTCTCCGATTCTCAAAGTGCCCTTTTTGCCATTTAAATTTGCTTCTCTCGAAATCCCTTGGTGTCTATAAAATATACCAGTTTTTATCCCGCCTTCACATTCGCAAGAAATTTTTGTAATTTTTCTGGTTCTCTCTCACGTGGGGATTCTCGGTAATGTACTAGTCAATAAGGCAGCGTTTTTTGTTGCCTCTTGAATTCCAATGGGGACCTTCTCCCTTTTACGTACTACCATACACCTCTCAGAAGAGGTTTTCAGAATGAATGGCAACACTGTTGGAGAATAGACGTACGGGGTGCTAAGCTCCGTTCAGTGAAACCTCTTGTGTCTAGACGGTCCCTCCCCGTTTACCTTAGCCGCCTACTGTTGGTGGCACAGACTCACCTCCAAATTGGCTACACTTATGCCACACACGGATATCTTGTGTCGAAGGATAACCCTCCTTCATGCACTTTCTGCCAGGTTTCTACGCCCCTCTCAATATACCATCTCTTTGTGGGCTGCCCTGCCTTGGTGCCAACGTTGCAGGCACTTCCCTACTTTATACCTCGTCCTCCGGGGGAGTCGGTTGTGTTTCATTCTAACAGAATCTCCGCATTTCAGTTCCGACGTTCTTTTCGCCTTCTTATGAGATATAAATTTGCTATATAGTTAGTTTGTAACTAGCCTTTGTCGACTGTTTTTTTTGTTTAGTCTAGGTGCAGGCCCTAGTGTTGAGTTTTTGCACTAGCATCGCTGCATTTTCTTGATCAGTGCCTGATCCTGTAAAAGAACTCAAAAAAAGAAATTAATTATTATTATTATTATTATTATTATTATTATTATTATTATTATTATTATTATTGTTGTTGTTGTTAAAAGATGTGTTTTGAAATAGGCTTAATTATTATGTGGATTTTCTGCTAGGCAGAAAATAGCTAAAAGCAGTATTGTGACTCCTCAACCAAAATTTTAAGAACAAAAATAATTATCTAGAAACCAACTAGTTAGTGTATTATTTTAGCCCACAAAGTTAAAACAATAAAATTTAGCATAAAAGAAGGTTACTCACCAACAACATAAAAGTTTGTCAACTGCAATAGTAAAGGTTTCTAAAAACATATTTGGATATACACTTTAAAAAATTTTTTTTTATATATATTATTGGATAAATTTTATCAATGGCCTTTTAAATGGTTCTCATTCAAACGTCAGAGCTGAAATCTCCTAACTCTGAAAGCAAAACTGGTACTATCAAACTCATCAAAATAAGTTTAAGTCAAATTAATAACAGGTAGAAGTAAATATTGAGCTATCCCTAATTTTATTCCGGAGTTTAAAATTCCCACTCCTAAGCACTATATTGAGAATTCCTCAAAATTGGCATAGATATTAAAAAATTGATGTTGTGGAAGATATTCTTTTAAAAATGTTTGCACTGAGTAATGTTACATTTTATCGTGTCAAAGTAATAAATAAGTAGTGCCAAACACATGTAAATAGATTCATTTTTTTTAAAAATTGTGTTGTCATCCAAAAATGGATGACCTAATTTTGGATATATTTTCGATTATCCTAACTTTTAAAACAAATAAATATTGTAACCAATATAAAAGATTAATTTCCAATATTATACTCATATATAATACCTATGTACGAGGATTTATTTAAGGTTATATGAAATAAAATAAAGTTTATGAATAAATAATTTTGAAAATTACATTATAATCTTTAATCTTTATTTTTCAGTTTCAAATTTACATATACAAATATCGTGTATTTTACGTGTTTTGATAGTAAACTGAAATGGGCTTCTGGGGGAGACGAATTCGTCCTTTGAGCCCATTAAAATTATACATAATAGCATACATTATACAATATTCCAAATTTTGAATATTGTAAACTTAATAAAAATTAATTTTATAATATATTATGACTGTAATCTTAACCTAATCTATAAAAAAAAAGGAAAAAAATACTATAACAATCTTAGTACTGAGATAACCGTAAGCTAATAATTATTACAGCGATAATAATAATAATAAGAAAGAAAAATAACAACAAATAAAAATAGTAGTAATAATATATAATAATAATAATAATAATAATAATAATAATAATAATAATAATAATAAAAAATAATAATAATAAATAACAGTAATCACAATAATAATTATTCTGAATAATATTAAAAAAAATAACTAACAATAATAAATTCAATAATAATATTAATTTCGAAAATAATAATGACAATACTTATAATAATATGAACAGTAATGATACTAAAAATTGTTACTATAATAAAGAATTAGTGTGGAGCTAAGTGGTTAGGTCGGGTATTTTAGTATTTTGATAGCAAGTGATTTTTGACACGTTACTCAATATGGGAAATGTTGCAAATTCTTGAATGTTTTGTGGAAGGTCAATCCATTTTTCAATGCCATTATATGATATAGCTCTCCGAGATTTGGTTAGTGTGTACTTTGTTCTTACTTAGTATATGTGAGTGTGTGCTGCGCAAATTTAGTCTTCTTTCATTTTGCCTTTGCATTATTAAATTTGACAGTAATTTATTTGACATTCCGTTTATGATTTTGAAGTTTTGTGTAGTCATTGTAAGAGTGAGCATATCTTGTAGTTTGAGTATGGATAATTGTTTGAAAAGTGGGCTTGTGTGTTTATAGTAATTTCGTGATCCAGATATTATATGAATTTATTTTTTTATGTAGTTTTATTATGAGTTGCATCAGATTTTAACATAGTAAAATAAATTTTAAGATTATATAAAACCACGTAAAAGTCGAAAAACAAATGGAGACTACTAAAACGGGTTTGTTTACATTCAGTTTGTTGACATCTAAATATTTAATTATTTCAGAAGGTATCTTCAGAAAACTTAGTGACATCATTTTCGCGCGAAAATTGAGAGAGTTATCTCGGCTAAAGTGACAAATACACCATTTTTCTTCTAAGCTTTTATAAAAAGTAAAATTAATATAAAAAGGAAGTATAGAAAATTACTTTAATAAAAATACTTGATTTTTTTCTACCTTTTTCTTTTTCATTTGTTTTGCAGACTCTCATGATCAATGCTGCTGAAGGAGAAAAAGATTTGGAAGTGAAAAGTACTTCAAAAAGCAAACCTCAGAGAGCAGAAGTGCATCAACAAAACATAAAAAAGTATCATGTGGAAAATTTGAATTGCAGATATTGTAATTTTAGTTTTAAAAGCAAAGATGAGTTGAAGACTCATTTAAAAACACACAACAAAAGAAAGTTTAAGTGCGCTCATTGCAGTTATGAATCCAATCGCAAATCAAGATTAAAAAATCATATGCTGACTCACAGCAATTTAAAGTTGTATAAATGTTCTCACTGCTCATATGAATGTAATCATAAAGGAAACTTAAAAACACACATGTATACTCACACAAACATAAAATTATTTAAATGTTCTGAATGTTCCTACGAATGTAACCAGAAAGGACACTTAAAAAGACACATGCTTACACACGCAAACGCAAAATTATTTAAATGTCCTAAATGCTCCTATGAATGTAATCATAAAGTAAGCTTAAAAATACACATGCTTGCACACACAAGTGTAAAATTATTTAAATGTTCTGACTGTTCCTATGAATGTAATTATAAAGACAGTTTAAAATACACATGCTTTCACACACAAACGTAAAATTATTTAAATGTTCTGACTGTTCCTATGAATGTAATCGGAAAGGAAACTTAAAAAGACACAAGCTTAAGCATAAAAGAAGAAAGTAAGTTGGGTGGTAATTTTTAAATTTTTTTTTCTTTATTTTATAATTGTATATCAAACCCGAGGGTGAAAAACCCCACGTTAAAAGCTGATTTTTAAAAAGAAATGCAAGACCATTTTTTTCTTTTGTTTAACTTCAAAGGCAATATTGTAGCACTTTATTTGTTTATGTAGTATTTATATTAATGTTTTTGTAACTTTTTCTATTAAAATCTTTATTTTTAGCTTTGATAAAATAATCTTTTTTAATTTTAAGTGACGTGTCTTCGCTCAATTGTTTAAAACATAAATCACGCTTTAGTTTTTAAAGTTTTTACTTTTCATCAAATATTTCTTTGTATTTTTAGGCGCTGAAAGAACCAGTGTTCTCCAAATTATGCCTATTCACTGGCCGTATGCGTAAATTTACTCTTCATGTTCTATTGGAAATCCTGATATATCTGCTTTAAATTAGATATATACTTTGGGTTTTAAAAATATCAGCAAAAACTAAGGAAAATTTTCTCTAGAATAGCAACACTTAACATTTGTTTTGACTCTCGTTTTATTCAGGAAAAAAGACTTGCTTTTGCCCCATTCCCCAATGAAGAAAGTCATTATAGTATATTATGTCTTGCAAGGGAGTTGAGAATGCGACAACAACTTGTACTGAGGGAGGCAATTTGTTGAAGAGAGCCCTCAATATGCCCAGCTCTGTTTCGGTTGGTGGAGTACCGAGTTGACCCATCATGTGGGTTAAGGTTTAAGAGCTGTATCGGGGCTCGATTCCCTAGGGGCTCACTTAGGCAACCGAATCTGTATAATGTATCTGTCGGGATAGCACGTAGCTCCCTCTGAAGCGATGAAAGTACCAGTACCCCGACTGGATTTAACCCGTTGGGTGATAAGGTGAGCTAGGCCATTCCGTTGACCTTAGGTTAGTTCCTTTTCGCGTTTCACCATCTCAGAGAGTCTCTCGTGTACCTTCGTCATTTCACATTCAACACTCTAACTTTTGCTTTTTCAAAAAATTTTGAAAAGCTCACCCATTATTTTCTTTCCTTAAAAATATATCTTTATTGCTGTTAGCTCTTTAAACTTTCTCAATGAGATTATCCGTTACTCCAAGAATATCTTTACATCATCTTAACATTTTCCTTACGTCTTATTTTCATAAAATTTTTGTTTTTGTTTGTGTAGTATGTTTTTTTTTCCTTAATATTAGACAAGCCTTGTTTCACCTTGAGTGGGAACTTGTCAATATTTACCTAAACTCTTTTCATCTAATGATCTAGTGTTTTCTTGATTAATTTTTAGTCATTAATTCAGGATTCATCTTACTCGGTTCATCCCAATTGTAATTAATTCGGACCTTCAAGATACCTATTTTCTTCAAGAGAATTTTCTTATTGTTTTCAGATTGAAAATATATTATTAGAAGATGAAGATAAAGATATGAATGATTTAAATGAGGAAAAACAAAAGAGATTCCAGTGTCCTCATTGTCACTATGCAACTAATAGAACTTGTGATGATAAGAAACATATAATTATTCATTCTGGAGAAGTCTTTCAATTGTTCACAGTGTGATTATACTTGCAATCGTAATGGGAGTTTAAACAGGCATTTATTAATCCATTCTGAAACAAAGTTACTTAAGTGTTTAGAATGTGAATATGAATGTAATGATAAAAAATGTTTAAGGATTCATACTTTAAAACATAAAAATATTAAGTTATTTACGTGCTCTGAATGTGGGTATGCTTGTAATATAAAAATGAGTTTGAAACTTTGTTTACCAAAGTTATTAAAATGTTCTGAGTGTGATTATTCTTGCACACAGAAGCACAGTTTAACTGTTCATATGTTGACACATTCAAATGCAGTTATATAAATGTAGTGGTTGTGACTATGTGAATTAAAAAGACACGTTAACACATTCAAAGTAAATGTTCCGAATGCTTTTATACTTTCAATCAAAAATGTTTTTTAACCAGACACATGCTTAAACACTCTAAAAATAAAGTAATTCAGTGTCCAGAATGTAATTATTGGTGTAATCGGAATTATAAATTAACCCAACATATGTTAACACACAACATGATAAAATCATCTGCATGTTCTGAATCCTGTTACACTTTTAGCTTAAAAGAGAATTTAATCCGACATTTGGTGACTCACTCATATTCAAAATTATTTAAGTGTGATGATTGCGATTACGCTTCTAATAGAAAAGACACTTTAGGCAGACATATGTTAAATAATCATTAACTCAAATCTGATTAAATAGATTACTTTCTAAATGAATTCTTGTAATAGTTTTATCATTATTTAAACATTTATTTTAAAATGGGCCTCTCTGATCTTTAAATATTTCAACTAGTTGTACATTTCAGTTATTTGAGTAGTTAGAACTAAAAATGTTTGAGAAGAGACCAGAGAATCAGAGAGTTCATGTGCTCTTCAATGTAGCAATATCTAGAAACACTCAAAGAGCAGAGATAAATGAAATATTTCTTGGGTTGGTTAGGAAAATAAGTGTGATAGTATTGAATAATGTATTTGTTTGAAGTTTTTCAAATTTATGCATTAAAAATATAAGTGGATGACATTAGTTTGAGCAACCAAAGATATTACCCCTATACGTATGAGATATCCAAAGTTTACCATAAATGTGGTAAACTTTGAGATATCCAAAATCCTTTGATTGTGACAAGGAGCCTTTTAGCATTAAAAAATTTTTGTTACTTGTTTGCGGAAATGAAGGTGATCGAGGAGTAGTTGGTTTGTTTTGCTCTATCATTAAATGCTATTTAATCATAATTTATATATAAAGAGTTCCCTGGATCTGGCCCAATTGTATATTAATATTGTCCCAAACTTTCACTCAATTATGATACATAAAAATGAATACCAACTTTGAATGATAAAAGAAGAATTATTCTGTCTTGGTGACCATGCAACGAAGTATTTTTGAATCTACATTTATCCAATGGTTAAGAGCGTAAACGGCTCGACCCATTTGTACCATGGAAATGAAGAAAAACTTTCTAATTCTTGTATTATTTGAATCAAAATTTATTGATTGAAGATCATTTTAATGAATTGTTAATTGAAGGTTTACTAAATTAGTTAATACCTAATTTGGTATTTACAGCATATACTCTATATTTAAGTATGTACAAAAGAGCCAGTAATGATGAGTCAACAGGTTTTCCATTTTTTCATAAATTTTACCCATTTTGATTATATCATTCTGTACTACCAAATACTAATTGTTTAATTTTTCTCTAATGTGTCATACTTTTAAACAAATAAATTTTAAAGTTTTCTTCAGATTTTACTTTAATTAAAATTAACTTCAAATTGATGTATTCTTCTTGTCATCAAATGCATTTTCAGTTTTTATAATTTCAAAGTATGACAACTCTGCTGTTATCTATATATATATATATATATATATATATATATATATATATATATATATATATATTATATATATATATATATATATATATATATATATATATATATATATATATATATATATATATATATATATATATATATATATATATATATAATATATATATATATATATATATATATATATATATATATTATATATATATATATATATATATATATATAATATATATATATATATATATATATATAATAATAATAATAATGATAATAAATTTAGTAACGCTAGAAAACTACTCGTTAAGATCGATGAGAAAATTTTGCTCGTAACTCCTTCAAAATTCTAACTGAAAATTCAATTGATTTCAATTTAGAACTATTACCTTTGCTTACAAAGCAATTATAATAATTTACAGTCAAACTTTTGTTGAACAGAATTTGAATGTCTTTAATACCAAAGCAAACTTGGATCTAATGAAACACGGGAGGTTTGCAAATTATTTAATTATATTTGCAGCATTTATAAAACATTTATAAAATAAAAAACAATTAGTATTGACCATAGCTTAGTGGGATAATTCACTATTTCCTTTTTCATTGTTTAAAATACTTCATTTATGTGACTTCAAAATAAGGTAAGGTTGATATTTATTCATAGTATTTCTGTTGAATCAAACCCCCAACCTAAAACACACACAAACACTGTATATATATATATATATATATATATATATATATATATATATATATATATATATATATATATATATATATATATATATATATATATATATATATATATATATATATATATATATATATATATAATATATATATATATATATATATATATATATATATATATATATATATATATATATATATATATATAGTGCGGCTCGTGTAAACTTGACAAGGAGGGGCTGCAAGTTTTATATATATATATATATATATATATATATATATATATATATATATATATATATATATATATATATTATATATATATATATATATATATATATATATATATATATATATATATATATATATTATATATATATATGTGTGTGTGTGTGTGTTTGCAAGTGCAATAATTTTGCAAGTGATTGATCCTGGAGTGACAATATAGAACAAATATAAATAAATAAATAAATAGAAAATTTTTAAATAAGAACATAAATAAAGTCATACCTAACAAAAATTTTTTTTTACAAAGGCCTAGACCTACATCGAAATTCGTGTGCAGAAATTATAAAACAAACAAAAATAAAACAAACCAGAAATTAAATTTACAATAACTGTGTTTATGAAGTATTAAAAGAAATTTTATGGAAAATTTTTAAAATATTTTAGGCTTAAAGAAGAAATGAAATAGGGCCAACTTACTCTAGCATCTAAATTGCTTATTATGCAGAATTTATCTCCCATAATATTGAACTAAAAAAAAAACAGTGTTTATGGCAAATTCATGGTATTTTTAAGAAAATTTATAATACTTTAAGCCTAGTATTGGAAATAAGCAAAAGCAAAATCTATTCTACCCTGTAACAAGCTATAAGTGGTAATAGTTTACCTTGGGGGAGTCAAAATTTTTTTAAATTTTCATCATTCATATCAAATAAAAAGTGACTTATAGTGACAGTGCATCAATAAACAGTGATATTTAATAAAATAAAATAACAATTAAATAAAATTTTGGAAACAGTAATAATAATAAAGCTAAATAAATATATAAATAAATAAATAATTAATAGAACTTCTAGCCTAGCCTGATAAACTGTTCTTTATGCAGCATTGGGCTCTTACATAAAATTACAATACAAACTTGCTTTCATGTAGAAATTAATAGACCTTTTATGAAAATTTCAATTGCCTTAGCCTAACCTGAAAATACGCAGGCTAAGCTATTCTATACTACGTACAGGGTGATACTTTAGAATAGCGCGCATAAATTTTTTAAATTTACCAGTGTATCAAATGAACAGTAATAAGTGACAGTGAATTGGTGAACTTTTATATTTAATAAAATATAACATTTAAGTAATATTCGAAAACAATTAATAATAATTATAATAAATAAATACATAAGTAAATAATTAAATATATGGGTGCTAGAACAGTATAACCATAAAGAAGAAATTAAATTGAAACAACCCACTTACTGTTTTGAAAAAAAAAAAAAAAAAAAAAAAAAAAAAAAAAAAAAAAAAAAAAATTAGAAATAAATAAATAAAACTATAAAACCAAATAGATATAACAATTTTACGATGCCTTCAAGAAAAAATAATAGAAATAGGCATAACAATAACAACATTCTAGAGACTTCGGCTTCTGGCATCTCAATAACTCCCCTGGAAGATGATACTGAAACTCGACCTAATGAAACCAATAACAGAGGCACTGGTAGGCCAAGTCAACGAACTTCAGAAAGAAGTTCCTCCAGTGGAAGTACATCTTCCAGAAGTCCGTCACCTCAAAATAGGAAAACTCTTACTACACAAGATTTACCAAAATTTGATAAGAGAGATATAGAAAGTTGGTTAAACAAAGTGGAATGGCTTTTTCTGCTTTATTGTGTGAATAAGCCTATTGAAAGAACTCAACTTATCGGACCATTGTTACCATCGGCCATTATATCCAAAATTCAACCACCTTTAACTGAGAATACTTATGACGAGTTGAAAAAAGTTTTGCGAGCTACATATTCACCTTCAGCCCAGGAAAGAGTTGCAGACTTGTTTCAACAGAAATTAAAATCTGGTGAAAAACCCTCAGAATATTTGAATAGAATAAGACATTCACTTGGAGATTCTCCATTCGAAAGTATGATTCAGAATAATGAAACAGTCGCAAAAGAAATGTTCTTACAAGTATTACCTGAGGATATTGCAGCAACGCTCGAAGTATTAACAGGAGATTTATCAATTTATAAAATGGCCGAAGCTGCTGACAAGTATATGAGTCGCAGAAGCAGAATTGCAGCAAACCCTTATCATAATGAATCTGTTAATGCCATATCCCCTTTTTCTACAAGAACAAGAGAACTCACACCTCCACCTTCAAATTCTTTCCTTGCCCGCGAAGTGGCTAAACTTTCCACTCAAGTTGCAGAGGCTATTAAAAAGATAGACGACTTTTCAACAAAGCTTCATAAAATAGATATAAGAGTAACAAGACTTGAAGATAGTCGAACAAGAGGTTACTCAAATAGGGGCAGATCACCTTCAAGTTATAGACCAGAAGGTGCTCTTTGCTACTATCATTACAAGTTTCGAGAAAAAGCTACACGATGCCAAGGAGGTACTTGTCGATGGGCACCCAGGGAAGCCCAACTTTCAACGTCAGGACCATCTCCTTCAACCCCGCCGGGAAACGGATCTTAGGGGCTAACATCAGCCCCTCAAAAAGAAATTAAAAGTGAAATTTAAAAATAAAGTGAAGTGTATAATAGTTAGTGATAAAAGTGTTAATATTAAATATGAAAAATTAAGAAAGGAAGAAGGTAAAAGCTATTCCCAGGCAAATGAGGTTTATAATATTGCTAATAATGATACTAATTCATTGAATACTTTTATAAATAAGGTAAACTATAACAATGCTCAACTTCATGGGACTGAGATTGCTACTACTGATTTAAAACCATCTGTTTTAAACGAAAGAGTATCTCAGTCTACTGAACTTGAGCATTGTTCTGAGTATAATAGGTTTAAAAATAAAAATCTGCATTCACAACATGGTGAAAGGCCAGTCTTTGAACAAGAGCCATCAGCTCTTTGCAAATATACTGCGATGCCTGTTGAAAATGCAAATTTTTATAAGGGTACGACTCCAAAAATTATGAATGTTTTAAATATGTCTAAACCCAATTTACAATTTAACAGTCTATACCGTATTTTTGATGCTAACTCTAAAGAGTTATTTGTTATAGATTGTGGAAGTACAGTATCCATTATTAAGGCTTCAGCAGAAGATAAAAAAGAACCTATTGGTTTTCTTACTGCTGCTAATGGAACGCAAATTAACATATATAACGTTGAAACAAAAAGGTTAAATTTTTTGTTGCGTAGAGATTATGAACATACATTCTTAATCTGTGATGTAATTAGTAATATTTTAGGAATAGATTTTTTTCATAAATATAACTTTTTAATTGATTTTAGTAATCATACAATTATTGATGCTAAGACAAAAAGCTCTTGTGATGTAATTGTAGGAAATGATGTGGAGTCTGTACCCATAAAAAGAATTGATCATATTGTAAATGTTACTCTATCTCCCAAATTGCCTTCCGCGCCTTCTCTTTATTCTAATCTATTATTTAATTTTAAGGAAATATTTACTGATTTATATTTAAATAATAGCTCAGAGTTATGTAATAATGGTAATACAATGGTAAATGAAAATATACTTAATGGTAAAAATAATGCTGGGAGTAGCAACATAAACAATTCTTCCTGTAGGTATAAAAATAATAAAATTAAAAATATAAGTGAAATAAATAATAGTGATAGCAGTGAATATACAAATAAAGTGTTAAAATTTCCCCTTACACCCGCAGAGTATGAGGCCTTAAAAGAGTTGGTCCCATATAAATTTGAGGTAAGAGGACCTCCCATAAATATAAAAAGCAGAAGAATTCTCAACATGCCTATATGACAAAGCTAAAGTGGAATTAGGCAAGTTAGTTAATGCTGGGGTCTTATCTCCTTCACATTCACCATGGGGGTTTCCAATTTCCGTTTTGCCAAAACCCTCAGGTGGAGTCCGCATTGTAGCTGACCTGAGGCTTCTCAACAAAAGAGCAGTTCGTGACAATTTTAGTTTGCCAAATTTGGGAGATTTTTCAAACATTCTTGCTGGTGCAAAAGTTTTTTCTGTCCTTGATCTCAAGAAGGCCTTCTATAATTTAAAAGTTCACCCCGATTGTAGAAAGTTTTTAACAATTAACACTCCATATATATGGAGTTTTTCGTATAACAGTATAGTTGAAGGTTTTCATTCTAGTCCCACCAGTTTCACTAAATATATCTCTCTAATTCTTTCTCGTATTCCTAATATTTTCATCTATATTGATGACATCCTAATTGCTACTCCAACTCATGAGGAGCATTTAAAAGTCTTAGAAATGGTTATTTGATAGGTTAAATTATTTTAATTTAAA
>SEYY01022122.1:45000-55548 GCA_009176605.1 Armadillidium nasatum | reverse complement strand
ACAGAACAAAGAAAACAATAAAGAGAACAATAAGAATAACAAGAAACAAAATAATTAAAACAAAAAGAAGTGAACAGAAATGTAGACATCAGAATACGACTTGATAATGGTCATAGCATGAAGCATATTATTCAGTTTAGTAAAAGGTCATATATCATCTACTTGCTACAAGGAGAAGAACATTGTTGTTTGACAATAATAAACAATAAATTTGTACAATTGAAATAAACGAATGAAAAAAGTTATAGAGTTTGCAATATATATATATATATATATATATATATATATATACATATATATATATATATATATATATATATATATATATATATATATATATATATATATATATATATATATATATATATATATATAATATATATATATATATATATATATATATATATATATATATATATATATATATATATATATATATATATATATATATATATATATATATATATTATATATATATATTATATATATATATATATATAATATATATATTATAATAATATATATTATATATATATATATATATAATATATAATAAACCAACATCGACCAACTACGTTCTATTTTAGATCAACGTAATAAAGCTGAGATTCAAAATCGTTTATGATATAACGTAGAATTATTATTTTTTTTATATTTTTTTATTACTTATTTTTAATATTGATATTATTATTCTTAATTAACAATAGATGTGCAAGAATACAAAAATTCAACATTAGAATGACCAGATAAAAGTTTGATATAATATATTAGTAATTCATTAAAATTAGTTTTCTTTATTTTAAAATTAAATTTTTAGGGTAACTTAAAATTTCAGATGATTTTAATTATTCAAAAAATAAGAAACCACTTTTAATTATTAAAACAAAATAGTTTTAGCATTGCATGCATGAAAACATTTATTTTACTTTTGAAAACGCTATGTTTAACAATTAAATTTGGATATGTTAAATTCAAATATTGATGCACAATAAGAATATATGTCAGACTATAAAACATTAAATGAAAATTTAATACAACTTTGCACAGTTGTTCTTGTAGGCAGTGTGATATTATTCATCTGTGATAATTATAAACTATGACCCAAAAAAATTTACAGCGGCCTTTGAAAGATAACTGATATAGTAGTAAATTTAAACCATATCCCCTTCTCTTTAATCCGATATATATATATATATATATATATATATATATACTATATTATATATTATATATATATATATATATATATATATATATATATATATATATATATATATATATATATATATATATATATATATATATATATATATATATATATATATATTATATATTATATATAATGAGAGTATGATATACTTTACCGTGAAGTTTTTAAAATATTTAATTAATTCTTCCCTCTGAAATAATAATTGAATGACATAATAGAAAGTCTTATAATCCAAACATTAAGGAAAAAAATCCAAAAACGAACAAAATGCAGCTAAAATATCAAAGGCATTTTTGGATGCTTCTCGTGTAATGGTTTTAAGTCTCCCCAAAGTAAAAATATACAAAATAATGAAATACAATGTTTATGAAAATCTGGAAAACGGTATTTTGCGAGATTCGTGACGTAAACCTGATTTCAAGCAACTTTTCGGTCTGTGATTCATCAACTGATTTAAATGTATCAAACTTTGCGACGTTTTTTTTTAATGGATTATTATTTGCATGACGTCACTACCATCATCATAATCCCGTTTTCTTTAGCATTTTTTTATTTGCATCGGTTATTTGTATTTGAAGAACAAGTGGTTAGGTAATAACTTCCAAATAGCAGACAAATCTGCTATTCGATTTTATTCTTAATATTTTTATACTTTGGTCTCCCTTTTAGGGCTCTGGGGGAGGGTTTCAATTATGAGGGTTACACTCAATCATAGAAGGAAGTTTTACAGTTTCCAATTCATCTTCACTACACTACAAAAGTTGTCCGAAAGAATCGTTGGGACAAGTTGCAAAAATGCTAATAACATTTTCAATAAATAAAAAAAAAAGACATGTTATACTTAAGAAAGTAGCTTCTCAAATCTATTTTCAAATTAGAAAATAACTTAAATAATTAATTTTTTGTGATATTTGTGCTATTTATCACATCGATTTCTTTAAGACAATTATTGTAGCGCATGATACTTAACTCAAAGAATTCAATTCTTATTACTGATCGAGAACTTTCTTCACAGGAGAACGATACCCTTAATGTAGACGGTCTTCTTGTTAACTGAATCCCATGACTCATTTTTTTTTTCTTTTTTACAGATCAATAATACCACTCACGGGCAGAGCCCTTTTCAAGGGGGGGGGCTTAAAATAAATTTCATTTGATCGCTATGCTATTTCTTTCTATTTACAAACTATGTTGTCTTAACACTCTTCTCTTCTCTATCTCACCATTCTATATATATATATATATATATATATATATATATATATATATATATATATATATATATATATATATATATATATATATATATATATATATATATATATATATATATATATATATATATATATATATATATATAATATATTAATTCAAATTCCATTTAAAATTTGTCAGTTTAAGGGTTATTATTTGTGAGTATTTCATTAAATTTTTCAAGCTCTAAGCCAATAAAAGTTTTTTTTCCTAAATCCAAAATCTTTAAAAAAAAATAAAAATAAAAAATAAAGAAAAATAAAAAAAATAATAAAAATAAAAAAAATTTTCTAATAGAAAAAGGAAACTTACTTGTTCATAGCATGAGCTAAACAAATAAAATTACAAAAAAAGTGCAAAGTTTTAAGGCTTTGTTTGAGCGTGAAGACTATCAAGCTTTGCTATTAATTAAAACTTGTGACGAAATGTACAAAGTTTTTTTCTTTAAAAATCTTTGATAGACATCAAATAAAGCTTCAACCAGTTGCAACTATGGAAATGAATAAGAAAGCAATCAAGCAAGCAAACAAGGGAATAAAAACAAGCAAGTAAATAGGCAAACAAAACAAGCAAGCAAACAAACAAATAAGCAAGCAAGATGTGAGACAGAAGCAGTGTCAACTATGGAAATGAATAAGAAAGAAAGCAAGCAAGTAAACAAGGGAACAAAAACAAGCAAATAGGCAAGAAAACAAGCAAACAAAAAAATAAGCAAGCAAGATGTAAGGCAGGAACGTTCCTCTGAAATTTTAAAAATAAATTTAAAAAAGATATAAAAAATGTAGACTATCATTAGACACACACACACACACACACACACACACAGTTAAAATGAAGAATATCCTCATTATCCTCTCCTCTTCCCCCTCCCCCTCCCAAAGTTACGCCGTGTCACTCTCAACAACAAAAAATTTAATGTTTAAAAAACACACACACACACACACACACACACAACAAAAAAAAATATTAATTAAAGAAACATTTCATTAAACTTATTAATATTTAAAAAAGGAAATTTATTTCCTCTTTCCATTACTGTGAATAAAAATAAATATATTCATATCTTCTTATTTTTCTTATCTTCTTATCTTCTTATATTCTAATCTAATCTCTAATCTCAACATAAGTTATCGTGTCTTTTATTATCCTATTTTATCGTATCTTATCCTTCTATCTTATCTACTTTATTTATTATATATTATATATATATTATATATATATATATATATATATATATATATATATATATATATATATATATATATATATATATATATATATATATATATATATATATATATATATATATATTTTTTTTTTATATCACCTCCGGTGGGCAAAGGCCAGAGGCCTACAAAAATTCCACCAGAGTTGGGGAAAAGACGGAAGTCTGGTCAAACTAAAGGCCGACATGTCCCGATACACGACGTTTGAAGGTGTGTAAGTCATAGGAAGTTGGGAAAATAGAAGAAGGGAGTGTGTTCCAGACTTTACCGGTAGAGTACATGTAGGACAGAGCATAGCGGTTAAGCCTGGGGTCAGAGAGTTGGACAGAGAAAGGATGAGACTGTGGAAAGTCGAGTCGCACGAGCCCTTCTCAGAGGAGGAGGTATGCGACGAGAGAGTTCAGAAGAGCAGTGTCCATTGTAATAGCGATAGTAAAGAGAGAGTGACGCAACAATTCGACGGGCAGAAAGAGATTGAAGAGAGTTAGTAAGAGCAGGAGAGTTGATGAGACGAAAAGCCTAGACTCCACCTTCTCTAGGAGAGCTGTATGTGTGGAACCACCCCAGATATGTGAAGCATACTCCATACAGGGGCGAACAACACCCCCATACAGAGCAAGCAACTGGGGTGGAGTGAAGAAATACTGAAGGCGCCTCAGAACACCCAACCTCTTAGAAGCCTGTTTAGAAAGAGAGGTAATGTGATCTTTCCAAGAAAGATCACGAGAAAAGGAAACACCGAGAATATTAAGAACAGATGAAGGTCTGAGTTGAGTGTGTTTTCGAAGAAGATATCATAGTTGTGTGGAAGATTGTGTCGAGTGGAGAGATGGAGGAATTGAGTTTTGGTGGCATTGAAAACAACCATGTTCTCTCTGCCCCAATTAGAAATACGAGATAGATCAGAGGTCAGCTGCTCCAAGGCAACCCTCCTTGCGTATAGTAACTGTTGTTGAGAGGGGCGCCTTTCAAATTGAAAAGAGTAATGAAGGGTGGAGTCATCAGCATAGGAGTGGATAGGAGATGAAGTAACAGAGAGAAGATCATTAATGAATAGTAGAAAAAGTGTTGGGGATAGGACAGATCCTTGAGGAACACCACTGTTAATAGATTTAAAGGAAGAGCGGTGGCCGTCTACAACAGCTGCTATAGAACGACAAGAAAGGAAATCAGAGAGGGAATAGATTCCGAAAGAGGGAAGTTTGGAAATCAAAGCTTTGTGCCAGACTCTATCGAAAGCTTTCGATATGTCTAGCGCAACAGCAAAAGATTCACCGAAATGCCGAAGAGCGGAGGACCAAGAGTCAGAGAGAAGGGAAAGGAGATCACCAGTAGAGCGTTTCTTACGAAAGCCATACTGGCGATCAGAGATAAGATTGGAAGAATTGAGATGTTTCCAAATCTTCCTGTTAAGGATAGATTCGAAAACTTTAGAAAGAACGGAGGTTAAAGAAATTGGACGATAGTTAGAGGGCTGAGAGGGGTCCCCCTTCTTCGGCACAGGCTGAATGAGCGCACGTTTCCAGCAAGAAGGGAAGGTTGAAGTAGAAAGACATAGACGAAAAAGTTTACCAAGGCAGGGTGCAAGCTCGGAAGCACAAGTTTTGAGAACCACAGGAGGGATACCGTCAGGACCGTACGCCTTCTTAGTGTTAAGCTCAGAGAGAGCAGAAATAACGTCTTTAGAAGAGATTATAATTTTAGGCATAAATGAGTTGGAGGGGGTTGGAGGAGAAGGAACAGCTCCGGAATCGTCTAAGGTTGAATTAGAAGCAAAAGTTTGAGCGAAGAGTTCAGCTTTAGAGGAAGGCAAAACGGCAGTTGTACCGTCAGAAGATACTAAAGGAGGGAAAGAGGAAGAAGCAAAGTTAGAGTTAACATTTTTTGCAAAATGCCAGAAAGGACGTGAAGATGTAGAGCCAGAAAGATTGTTGCATTTTAAGCGGAGAAAGGAGTTTTTAGTATTACGGAGAATAGATTTTGCACGATTCCGAGATGAAATATAAGTTGCGTGAGTTTCTGGAGTTTGAAGACGACGGTAATCCCTGAAGGCAGCATCCCTGTGGCGGATAGCACGAGAACAAGCAGAGTTAAACCAAGGTTTGTTAGGTTTAGTAGAAGGGAAAGAATATGGAATGTACGCCTCCATGCCAGAGAGAATCACCTCGGTTATGCGCTCAGCACACTCAGAGGGACCTCTCCCACGGAAACAGTAATCATTCCATGGAAAATCAGAGAAGTACAACCGCAAGTCAGACCAGTTAGTGGCACCGAAATGCCAGAAACGTCTCCTCGCCGAAGGCGGGGGCCGTTCTTGCGGAAGACTTGAAGAGACAGGACAAGATACAGAGATAAGAAGGTGATCGGATGAACCCAGGGGAGGAAAGAGTTTAACAGTGTAAGGAGAAGGATAAGAAGTTAGGAAAAGATCAAGTATGTTGGGTTCATCACCAAGGCGATCAGGGATACGGGATATATATATATATATATATATATATATATATATATATATATATATATATATATATATATATATATATATATATATATATATATATATATATATATATATATATATATATATATATATATATATATATATATATATATATATATATATATATAATATAAATATATATAAAATAATAATAAATATAATATAAATATAAATATAAATATAAATATAAATATATAAATATAAATATAATATATAATATATATATAATATAATATATATATATATATATATATATATATATATATATATATATATATATATATATATATATATATATATATATATATATATATATATATATATATATATATATATATATATATGACTTTTTTTTCATTTTTTAATGTAATTTTTTTTAATCTCCGAATATTTGACTACAATGCTCCCTTTCTCATTCAACAGAATTTTACAAATGAAATAATCTTACTACAAATAACCATTTTTAATAGAATTAATTAAGGATATATGTTAATAGAATTTAATCCTTCAATAGAATTTTCGAGTTCTGATAAAATTTGGTAGGACCCTCCCGTTAACCACCAGAGGATTCAAAAAAAAAAAAAAAAAAAATGTTGCACTTACATCCATGTTAATTTTCGAAGCATATGTATCACCAATAATCGTATCTCATTTACCCTAACCATCAAGCGACTTCATATACATTTACAGTTTTATTATTCTTTATTGGTTTTTCATATAAAAAAAAATTTGCATCTGATTCAGATGCAAATCTTGACGGTGTTTCTTTTTTTTTTTCTTTTTTTTTTTTTTTTTTTTTTTTTTTTTTTAAAGAGAAAACTTAGGAATTATTTTGTGATTACCTGAAAAGTCAGAGGAATCGGTTTCTGCCCCCAGCTTGCATTTCAAGACTTACCCACCCATCCATTCATTCCAATTCTAATAAAATGGACTGAAAAGTGAGGGAGAGTTCCTTCGCTTCATGCAAGATACAGCAGGACTTGGAATTCTCCTGAAAATCTGCTGAAGTCCTCCTGACGGAAAATAAGACAGAGATCACCTCCGCTCATACATACTGCAAGTTATAGAGGTAGCGTTTTTCTTTTATCATTATCATTATCATTATCCTGTTATTGTTATTGTTATTGTTATTATTATTATTATTACTATTATTATTATTATTATCATTATTATTATTAAATATTAAATATATATAATATATATTAAATAATAATAATAATTATTATTAATAATTAAATAATAATTAAATAATTAAATATTAAAATAGTATTGAAAAACGTTTATAAATATCGATTAAAAGAATAAATAAGAAAACTCTAACACCGATACCTACAAAATTAGCTTATACCATTGATATCGATTAAATGCTATCGATACCATGATATCGATGCAATTATATCAGTAGATCTTATCTTAATTAAACTATTACGAAAACAAAATTCGCATAAAATAAAATCGTAATTTGAAAAGACTTTTATTAATTTAAATAAATTAATAATATAAATTATTATAAATTATATATATTATTATATATATATATATATATATATATATATATATATATATATATATATATATATATATATATATATATATATATATATATATATATATATATATATATATATATATATATATATATTAGGGATGGAGTGAAGTATCGGTATCGGTATCGGCAGTATCGGCACATTTTTTGGTATCGGTATCGGTATCGGTATCGGTATCGAACGCTCAGGTATCGGTATCAGTATCGGCTAAAAATGGCCGATACCGATACCAGATTTTTTTCGTCCCTTTGGCTTAATTAAATTATGTAATTTTTTTATTAATATTACGTAATATTTTGAAACGCCGTTTCGCGATAATTTTGTTTCCCGAACATTATATGTTGTTTTCCACTAAAAGTTTATTTTTTCAAATGCAAAAAATTTGTTTTTCAATTTATTTTCATGCCATTTACTTCTTACCATTTGGTTTGTTTTCTTAAATTTTTTATTTTATTTTTTTTTTTTATTTTTTTATTTATTTTTTTAGTAACCAATATTTATATATTATGGTATATATATATATATATATATATATATATATATATATATATATATATATATATATATATATATATATATATATATATATATATATATATATATATATATATATATATATATATATATATATATATATATATATATATATATATATACATATATATATATATATATATATATATATACATATATATATATATATATATATATATATATATATATATATATATATATATATATATATATATATATATATATATATATATATATATATATATATATATATATATATATATATATATGTGTGTGTGTGTGTGTGTGTGTGTGTGTGTAGGGGAGAACGTAGTGCCGTCCAAAGCGATGCAAGTACCCTTTATTAGGCATACTCCGGGGAGTGACAGGATGGTCTAGAATCTAGACCATTTCGTTTCACTTCCTAGCCCTTTGGTTCGTTCCTTTTCGCTTTTCACCTTCTCAGAGGGTCTCTAATGTACCCTCGACTCATATTGGAGTGCCTATGCTCCCACTTCTCCTTCCCCCTACTTCCTTCTCATGTTCCAAATTTACAAGCGCTTACTCGTCAAATACCTTTGTAAAAAAAAAAAAGGTTAAACTCAAAGCAGCCTCAGAGATTCTTCGAGGAGCGGCGTTCTTTTTAAAGTTTTCAAATCTCAATTGGAAGTATCTCAATTCTTCAAATCTTATCTTTGATCGCTAGTATGACTTCCATAAGAAACGCTGTACTACTGATCTCTTTCTAATCTCTCTGACTCTTGGTCTTCCACTCTACAGCATTTCGGTGAATCTTTTGCTATCGCTCTGGATATTTCGAAAGCCTTCGATAGGGACTGGTACAAATCTTTGATTTCTAAACTTCCCTCTTTCAGAATTTATCCTTCTCTTTGATTTTCTTTCTGATCGATCTATAGCTGCTGTTGTAGACGGCCACCGTTCATACTTTAAATCTGCTAATAGTGGTGTTCCTCTTTATTCTGTCCAATCCCCAAAACTTTTTAAACTTTTCATTAATATTCTTCTCTCTATTACTTCATCATCTATCCGATCCTATGCTGATGATCTCACCAATCATTACTCCTTTCAGTTTGAAAGGCGCCCCTCCCAGCAACAGTTATTTGACACTAGAAAGGTTGACTTGGAATATCTGAGGAAGAAATTGAGGAAGAGGAAGAGAAAACATTGTTTTTTTCAATGCCTTCAAAAACTCAATTCCTCCATATCTCTACTCGAGACTATCTTCTACAAAACTATAACATCTTCGAAAACACGCAACTCAAGCCTTCATCTGTCCTTAATAATCTCTAGTGTGGTCTTTCTTGGAAGGATCACATTACTTCTCTTTCTAAACAAGCTTCTAATAGGTTGAGTATTCTGTTGCGCATTCGTGATTTTTTTACGTCAATCCAGTTGCTTTATCTTTATAGGGGTGTTGTTCTCCCCTGTATGGAATACGCCTCATACATCCGGAGTAGTTCCACTCACACAGCTCTCCTTGACAAGGTGTAGTCTGGCTTTTCGTCTTAAGAACTCTTCCTTTCTCACTAATTCTCTCCAGTCTCTTTCTGCCCGTAGAACTGCTGCGTAACTCACCATATCCAATCGCTAGTACAATGGACACTGCTCTTCTGAACTATCCCGTTGCTTTTCTCCTCCATTGAGAACAAGTTGGTGTAACACGATATTCTACACAGTCTTATCCTTTCTCTGTTCAACTGTCTGATCCTAGACTTAACCGCTATGCCTAATCTTATATACACAACAACTGGTAAAGTCTGGAACACACTCTCTTTTTCTATTTTAACGATTAGGTTCTGATATGGACCCAACTCTGGATTAGTATTTTCTGGTCTTTACCCACCAGAGGAGATATATATATATATATATATATATATATATATATATATATATATATATATATATATATATATATATATATATATATATATATATATATATATATATATATATATATATATAGAGAGAGAGAGAGAGAGAGAGAGAGAGAGAGAGAGAGAGAGAGAGAGAGAGAGAGCCAAGATAGAGAGAGGTTAAGAGAGGTGATAACAAGTTTTGCTGAAAAGCTAAAAGAGGTGGGATTGATCGTGAATGTTGAAAAGACAAGAACTGTTAATAATTAGAAGGGAGGAAGAGGAAGAGGAGCTTGTGCTGAAGGTGCATGGCGAGGAGGTGATTGTGGTAGAGAAATGTGAATATTTGGGGAGGAGAAAGTATTCACAAGGGAATGAAGTAATATGCTGGAAATCACCAACTGGATGAAGAAATACGGAAGAATGG
>SEYY01022122.1:30000-35000 GCA_009176605.1 Armadillidium nasatum | reverse complement strand
TATTATTATCATTAATTATAATTATAATCACAAAAATAATTATTCTTATAAATAATGATAAAAATAAATCTGATAAATTCATACCATTAATAATTCTTTGCTCAACTGAAATTCACAACAAATATTTTTAATTTATATTACTTTAAAAATTAAATTTACTTTATACTGAAAATGTAAAAAAAAAAAAATGTACTAGATTTTTTTTTTCATTATCATTATTGTCAGACTCGATTTTATTATTATTATTATTATTATTATTATTATTATTATTATTATTATTATTATTATTATTATTATTATTATCCTATTACAAAACTAGAAATTGAAAGTCAAGTTTTGCTTTAAAACACAATATAAATTTAACTTTTCCTTCCAATTCTCTCAAGTTAAACTGACAGAGAGGAAAACAAGTATTATCATCAAACCAATAAAAGTTATGAACATATCTATACTGAGCATAACAAAACAACTGTATGTAATATATCTAAACTAATTAAAATTCTAAACTCCTCATATGAAGCTCAGATACTCAAAATAACTGGAACTTACTACATTAAAAACTTCAAACCAAACATTATCCTCAACTTTGGTACTCGAACTAAACTTAAAATGTGAGACACATCTTCATAACTTTATGATCCATAATTTTTATTATTGCTTAAAGTAACTCATTCATTTATTTATAAAACCCGAACTCTGATAACGTTCGAGCTTTACAGACAAAACCGGTCATATAATAATTAATATTTATCTATATTTATAATTATATACATCTTACTTTCTGTTGTCAGTTTTCCTTAAAAAAAATAATATTTAAGAAATTAAATGGAACTTACAGCATTTTCTTTTAGAGAGAGAGAGAAAGAGAGAAAGAGAGAAAGAGAGAAAGAGAGAAAGAGAGAAAGAGAGAAAGAGAGAAAGAGAGAAAGAGAGAAAGAGAGAAAGAGAGAAAGAGAGAAAGAGAGAGAGATAGATAGAGATAGATAGATAGATAGATAGATAGATAGATAGATAGATAGATAGATAGATAGATAGATAGATAGATAGATAGATAGATAGATAGATAGATAGAGAGAGAGAGAGAGAGAGAGAGAGAGAGAGAGAGAGAGAGAGAGAGAGAGAGATAGATAGAAAGATAGATAGATAGATAGATAGATAGATAGATAGATAGATAGATAGAGAGAGAGAGAGAGAGAGAGAGAGAGAGAGAGAGAGAGAGAGAATTGGAAGCCAAATGTAAAAATTACGTTATTAATTATATTATTTTTATTATTAATTATTATTATGATTATATTTTTATTTTTATAATTATTATTAAGTTTTTATTATTATTATATTTTTATTATTTTATTATTATTATTAATCATTATTATTGTTTTTGCACGATTCGTCCAGGACCCTTAAAACCCTCCTAACCCTTTCAAAACATTTTTTTACGACAATCGTAAAATAAAATAAAATTATCAACTTTTACAATAATTAATTCATCTTTCGTAAACTCACTCTGAACATATTATTATTATTATTTATTATTATTATTATTATTATTATTATTATTATTATTATTATTATTATTATTATTATTATTATTATTATTATTATTATTATTATTATTATTATTATTATTATTATTAATCTCATAGTAGCCGAAGACTTATTTTTTTATATATATCTTTTTTATAAATCTTAATATTCAACTAATTTTCACCAATTCACCGTTTAAATTCTTATAAAGAACTATGTAACATACAAGTACTCAACCCTCAACCATAGGCTTGAAGACTCTTCATATTTTGACGAAGGAGAGAACTCATCAACTGCGAGCTGAACTTGAAGACTGGGAAGGAAATACGGCCTGGGCGGCTTACAACTATTTTTCGTGAGTTTTTCTTTACTTACAAGTTGTTATAATAATAATAATAATAATAAATAATAATAATAATAATAATAATAATAATAATAATGATTAATGATAATAATAATAACAATAGCAATAATAATAAATAATAATAATAATGAAAAATAATAATTATAATAATATATAATAACAATAAAACTAATAATAATATTGATAATAAAAATCACTTATATAAATTATTAATATTTAATTTACTTTTTAATATTACTATATTATTATCATTAATTATTATGATTATTAATTATTAATTAATATTACTATTGATAATTATACTAATACATTTCCAATCTAAACTAAAGAAATAAGAATGAAAATAAAAAATTTTTATAAAAAAATTGTTTAAAAAAAGTAAAAAATTATTTTAAAAATTATTAAAAAATTATTTAAAATTTTTTTAAATAATTTAAAACATTATTTAAAAAATTATTTACAAGTTATTTAAAAAATTAATACACAAATTTTAACGTAATTTTTTATTTTCTTTTACATATTTGATTGTATCAGCATCCATATATATATATATATATATATATATATATATATATATATATATATATATATATATATATATATAATATATATATATATATATATATATATATATATATATATATATATATATATATATATATATATAAATAAAATAAAAAAAAAAAAAAAAAAAAAAAAAAAAAAAAAAAAAAAAAAAAAAAAAAAAAAAAAAAAAAAAAAAATTTAAAACAAAAAAAAAAAAAAAAAAAAACAAACAAAAACAAAGCAAAAAAAAAAGTATAATAAATTTAATCATTAAAATTATTATTATTATTATTATTATTATTATTATTATTATTATTATTATTATTATTATTATTATTATTATTATTATTATTATTATTATTATTATTATTATTATTATTACTATTGTTTAAAAAATATTTCAAACCATAATATAGGGGTAAATGAAAAATTGTATTTTCATATTGATTTGCTGAAATTTATCGCCATGAATATTTCATATTTTGGCCTAAATATTCCAGAACCTTTCATTTAAGACATTTCCCCATTTAAATTATTATTATTATTATTATTATTATTATTATTATTATTATTATTATTATTATTATTATTATTATTATTTTTATTATTATTATTATTATTATCCTTAGTTTCATTATTATCATTATTAGCATTATTTTTATTGGAATTACTGCTGTATTATGAATATTATAATTATTATTTATATTTTTAAGTTATTTTTATTAGTTATTGTTATTATAATTAGTAGTAGTGGTAGTAGTAGTATTATATTACGACATTTTTTATAATTTTCATTTTCATTAATTTTACTTTTGTTATTATTATCATTATTATTATTAATTATTATTATTATTATTTTCATTACTATTTTAAATATTTTTATTAATATTAATTTTATTTTATTATTATTATTACTGAGTTACCTTCCTCTTTAATTGGCACAGTGTGGCTGGACCTGAAGATAAATATAGGTTGCGTGTGTCAGGCTATTCAGGCACTGCTGGAGACAGTATGAGGCACTCTCACCTTCAGATGTTTTCTACAATTGACCAAGATAATGACCAAGAAGATTGTAAGCTGGATTTTCTTTATTATATTATTATTACTATTATTTTTATTATTATTAATAATAATATTAATACTATTATTTATTATTATTATTATTTGATTTAACATTATTTTTATTATAATTAATGATAATATTAATACTATTATTATTATTATTATTATTATTATTTATTATTATTATTTTTATTATAATTAATGATAATTTATACTATTATTATTATTATTATTATTATTATTATTATTATTATTATTATTATTATTATTATTTTTTTATTATTATTATTTATTATTATTTTTATTATTTGATTTAACATTATTTTTATTAATATAACTACTACTATTATCATCATCTCGACTATGATTATTACTAAAATTATTATAATTAAATTGTAAATATAAGTATAATTATAAATTCACGATTTCCAAATAAAAAAATAAATTTATCCCTTGCCAGATATGAAAAAAAAAACTTTCACAGAAATGTTGTTTTGTATTTAAATTTTGTTTAAAATTTTATTTAGAATTTTTTTTTTTTTTTTTTTTTTTTTTTTTTTTTTTTTTTTTTTTGAGACACGCTTAAAATTTCCCATGCAAACTAAGAAAAAATTGGCATAGAGGAAAAAAAATCTCTTTAATTGAAGTTTTGTAACATTTAATTATATATGCTCCGAAAATTTCATAAAAATCGGGTGAATAAAAATAAGAATAAATTTTCAATTTGGAAATTCTTTTTTAGTTTAACATCAAAAGACATAAAAATTTTAATTTTTAAAGTTTAATAAAATCAAAGATTTTTAATTATAATTTATCGTTAATTGCCATGTCTTTTTTTAAATTTTGGGAAAATGGAGTATATATATATATATATATATATATATATATATATATATATATATATATATATATATATATATATATATATATATATATATATATATATATATATATATATATATATATATATATATATATATATATATATATATATATATATATATATATATATATATATATATATATATATATATATATATATATATATATATATATATATATATATATATATATATATATATATATATTATATATATATATATATTAAAAAATCATATCTTGCTATTTCTGATCATAAAAAAATAGATAATGTACTGTTGCTCTTAATTTTACTGAATATTTATTACTTTGAGAGTTTGATTCTCAGGAGACAAATAAGAGAGCTTCATTATTTTATATTTAAATTAAAAAAAGTGAAGGAAAAAGTATCTCGTACACATTAATGCGTGTGTGTAGGAGTTAAATCATAAATATATACGTATGTGCGCATAAAAGTATGCATACACATGTATGGATAATGTATCGATTTTTAAAAACAACGTGAAAGTTTAATTTAAATGTTAAATATAACTTATTTTGGCGCTCTTCCAATATGTGATCTACAGAAAGTTTATCTACCAATCTAGAACATTCATCTACCACTCCATTCAGTAATATTTGCCAT
>SEYY01022122.1:17500-25000 GCA_009176605.1 Armadillidium nasatum | reverse complement strand
AAAAATTGTTTTTTTTTTTTTCTCAGTACTCCCCAAAGTCTTTTTGCAGTTAAGCATATGCAACTAGGTTATTATATAGATATTTGTACCTTATTGTTACAGTAGTTGTATTATGTCTATTTTTATATGTTACACCCTAAAAATATTTTTACTGACGTAATTTTAACTCATTTTAATATTACGGGTTGACTTAAAAATGGCTAATATTGTAGTAGGAAAACAAGGAGGGTATACTAAATATCCCTGCTTCCTTTTCATATGAATGGCAGATCCAAGACACATTATTATTATTTCAAACAAATCTGTCAAGCACCAACTCTCTTATTGTCGGAGAAAAAAAATATAATTAATCTATCTTTAGTGAGCGGAGATAAAATCATATTTTCTACTCTGCATATCAAACTAGGCCTCATTAAGCAATATGTAAAAAGCTTTAGATACGAAAGGCGAATGTTTTAAATGCATAATTTCAAAATTACATAGTTTAAGTTTTGAAAAAAATGAAGGGAGGAATTTTGAACGACAAAGAAATAAGAATATTAATTATAAAGACAGCAATTTTCCTAATGTCTTTTGAATGAACGCTGGAAAAATAATTTGTTCTCATTCGTGGACAAGGTAGAAAAAGTTTTTATGAAATTATAGGACAGATAACTATGAAGAAATCTTTTAAAGAAAAATAAATTTAAGGGTCTATAAAGAGTTAGGTCGCAATAGAAGAGTAAAAATGTAATTTTTAAGTTGCCATCTTGACCAGTTTCCATATAATTTAGGTGCTGTGGACGAACAAGGAGGGAGAGAGATACCACTAAAATATCAAAATTATGGAGGAACGGCCCCAAGTGGACTGGGATTCCCAGGTGATGGCTGATTACTGCTGGTACTTGAAAAAGAGACCTGTCATCAAGAAGAAAAATAAACTAGAGAGTCTTATTAAAGAAATATTTGCCGCAAGGAAAGTATCAAATATTTTTTTTAAAGTCATTTCTGTCGTTATTAAGTAGTAAATTATACTGCAGTCTGAACTGTTTGTATTCATGTACCTTGAAAAAATTTCTTAACAAATGACTTACTTACTTTTTTTTTATTTTTGTCTTAATTAGAAAAATCTTGAATTTGACTCATCGACTTTTGTCAAGAATCTGGACTTGATAGAACTAAACCGAGTTGAAATTTGTATTCAGCGTACTCTAATTCAGTAGAATCATGTGTCGGATATCATTCAATAAAATACCTGTTCCTTCCCCAGCTTTATTAAGATTCTTTTTAGTATTAAAACTAGAATAGAAATACAAAATAAGGAAAAAATTAGATTTTAACAATACTCTTAATTAGAAATGAAATGACAATTATTATGTGACATATTATATATATATATATATATATATATATATATATATATATATATATATATATATATATATATATATATATATATATATATATATATATATATATATATATATATATATAATTTTTATTTTTATTTTTTTTTTTTTTTTTATATATTTAAAAAATTAATAAATTAATAAATTATATAATTAATTATTATATAATATATATATATATATATATATATATATAATATAATATATATATATATATATATAATATATATATATATATATATATATATATATATATATATATATGTATATATATATTTTAATTGGCAAATGTAATTTTATCTTAGTTTAAAATCTTTATAAAAGTTCAAGTTAAAGTTTTTGCAGTTTAACAATTTTAACTATAAAAATTGTAATATTTTGCTACTTATGAATAGTATGCCAGGAAAATGAATAAACTAGCTTTCTCCGTTCGTTCGTAGGTGTTTAACGTTATTAAAAATGACACAGTCAATATATTTTAAGCCTTGAATAAAGTAGTAAGGAGAGCCAGTTCTCCCCAGATAACCAAAATGAGACTCATCACATAATATCCCTTGAATAAAACAGTAAAGAGTTGTCAGATATCCTCGGATAGCCAAAATGAGACTCATCACATAACCCTTGAATAAAACAATAAAAAGTTGCCAGTTTTCCCCAGATAACCAAAATAAGACTCATCACATAATAACTCTTGAATAAAACAATAAAGAGTTGCTAGATATCCCCAGATAGCCAAAATAAGACTCATCACATAATAACCCTTGAATAAAACAGTAAAGGGTTGCCTGTTTTCCTCAAATAGCTAAAATAAGACTCATCACATACTAACCCTTGAATAAAGCAGTAAAGAGTTGACATTTATACTCAAATAGTCAAAATAAGACTCATCACATAGTAACCCTTGAATAAAACAATAAAGAGTTGCCAGATATGACCAGATAGCCAAAATAAGACTCATCATATAATAACCCTTGAATAAAACAATAAAGAGTTGCCAGATATCCCCAGATAGCCAAAATGAGATTCATCACATAATAGCCCTTGAATAAATGGTAAAGAGTTGCCAGTTATCCTCAGATATATAAAATTAGAATAATCACATTATAGCCCTTGAATAAAATAGTAAAGAGTTGCCAGTTTTCCCAGATAGCCAAAATGAGATTCATCATATAATAGCTCTTGAATAAATGATAAAGATTTGCCAGTTATCTCCAGATACCCATTTATCTCCACAAAGAAACTGATTCCAAAACATATCATTTTAAAAAGTGATTTATCAAGAAGGTGCAATAATAAAGCGGTCTTGAAAACACTGCCAAATGTTCGGCCTGGATTCAATTAGAAAATTAAATATGCAATGACTTATAACCAGAAAACACAGATTCCAAAGCGCTTTTTACAAGGACCTTTTCGATGTACGTGTTCCAAGTTTTATATAAATGTTTTTCTTCAATGTAATCAAAGAAAAACTTTCCTCATATAATATCAATTATAAATCTAAGTTTACTTCCTGACATCTTGAAATATTAAAAATCATTAGCTTCTGTACATTGTGGAAAATGTTCAAAATGTATACGATATATATATATATATATATATATATATATATATATATATATATATATATATATATATATATATATATATATATATATATATATATATATATATATATATATATATATATATATATATATATATAATATATATATATATATATATATATCGATAATTATAAAAGCTTATATTAAGTATAGGTTTTCTAATTCCTTAAAATAATCTTATAATAAGGCTTATCGAATTGAGCTTGAGGATTTGAAGAAAAATGTAAGATTTATGTCAATATGAGAACTCTTAATATATATAATATATATATATATATATATATATATAATATATATATTTATATATATATATATATATATATATATATATAATATATATTATATATATATATATATATATATATATATATATATATATATATATATATATATATAATATATATATATATATATATTTATATATTATATAAATAAAAAAAATAAATATATTAAAAATTACAAAAAATATATAAAAATAATAATAATATTTTATTTACATATATTAATATTATTTAATATATATATTTACATATATTATATTTAACATATATATATATATATATATATATATATATATATATATATATATATATATATATATATATATATATATATATATATATATATATATATATATATATATATATATATATATATATATATATATATATATATATATATATTCTCGACCCCTTTTATATTTACTGTATTTTCAGATAATTAATTTACATTGTGAATACTTAACAGATTCTTTTTACTTTTTACTTTAATTATTGTGAGTTTAATTAATCAGAACATGTGAATTTTTTTTTTTATAATTTCCAATCATTTCTTTAAGGTTTCACATATAAAAAAATTATATTGTATACAAGAAAGTTATAATAAGCAAACAAATAATTATTCTCTCTCTCTTTCTTACTCTCTCACTCTCTCTCTTTCTCTCTCTCTCTCTCTCTCTCTCTCTCTCTCAAACCCTCTCTCTATCTCTCTCTCAAACCCTCTCTCTCACTCTTTCTTGCTCTCTCTTTTTCTTTCTCTCTCTCTCTATCTCTCTCTCACTCACTCACTCACTCACTCATTCTTTCTTTCTCTCTTTCACACTCTCTCTCTCACATACACACCCACACACACACACACTCCCTCTATCTCACATAATATGTTAAACAATTAATTATATTTCTATATAAAAGATTTTTCAAATAACTTTTTCTAAGAAAGCTCAATCTTTTGTTTAATTCCTTTTTACTGAAATTCTTAATTAATTTTCCTAAACTTAATCCTCTAATTATGATAGATCTATATATATATATATATATATATATATATATATATATATATATATATATATATATATATATATATATATATATATATATATATATATATATATATATATATATATATATATATATATATATATATATATATATATATATATCAGACGTACTAAAATTTCCACCAGAGTTGGAAAATAAAATGGGATTCTGGACGAGTTAACGGCCGAAATGTCCCGATTCATAGCGTGAAAGTGTGTAACTTAAAGGAAGGTGGAAAAATAGATAGAGAATGTGTTCTAGACTTTACCAATTGAATACATGAAAGATGTAGCATACCGGGTAATTCTTGAGACAGAGTCGAGCAGAGAAAGGATGACACTGTGTAGAAAGGTGTGTCGCACGAGCCCTTCTCAGTGGAAGAGGTATGCGATGGGAGAGTTCTGAAGTGTGTCCATTATAAAAGCGAAAGTATAGAGAGAGTGACTCAATAATTTGACGAGCTGAAAGAGACGAGAGAATTAGTGAGAGCAGAAAGGTCAATAAAACGAAAAGCCCTAGACTCCATCTTTTCAAGGAGAGCTATATGAGTGTAGCCACCCAAGATGTGTGAGGCGTACATAATGCAGAGTCGAATAACATCCCTATAAATAGCAAGAAACTGAGGTGAAGTGAAGAAATTCTGAGGGCGCCTCAGAACACCTAACCTCTTAGAGCTTGTTTAGAAAAAGAAGTAATGTGATCTTTCCAAGAAAGATCACGAGAAAAGGAAACACCGAGAATATTAAGGAGAGATGAAGGTTTGAGTTGAGTGCTTTCGAAGAAAATATCATAGTGTGTGGAAGGTTGTGTCGAGAAGAGAGGTGTAGATAATGAGTTTTAGAGGCAATAAAAACGACCATGTTTTCTTTGCCCCAATTTGAAAAGAGAGATAGATTAAAGGTCAGTTGCTCCAAGTTTAACCTCCTTGCATCTATTAACTTCTGTTGGAAGGGGCATCTTCCAAATTGAAAGGAGTAATGAAAGGTGGAGTTATTGGCATAGAAGTGAATAGGAGATGAAATAACAGAGAGAAGGCCATTAATGAAAAGTAGAAAAGTTGTTGGGGGATAGGACAGATCCTAGAGGAACACCACTAATAATAGATTTAAAGAATGAAACGGTGACAGTCTACAGCAGCAGCTATAAAACAACCAGAAAAGAAATCAGAGAGAAGGATAGATTCCGAGAGAGAGAAGTCTGGAAATCGAAGCTCTGTGCCAAACTCTATCGAAAGTTTTCGATATGTTCAGCGCGACAGCAAAAGATGCAAGAAATGCTGAAGAGCCGAGGACCAAGAGTCAGAGTGAAGGGAAAGAAGAAGATTATCACTAGAGCGTTTGTTTTACGAAAGCCATACTGGCGATCGGAGATAAAATTAGAAGAATCGAGAGGTTTCCAAATCTTCCTGTTAAGGATAGATTCGAAAACCTTAAAAAGAACGGAGGTTAAAGAAATAGGATGGTAGGTTGGGGGTTGAGAGGGATCTCCCTTTTCGGCTCAAGTTGAAGAACTCAAGTTTCGAACAAGAAGGAAATGTTGAAGCGAAAAGACAAAGATGAAATAGTTTACCAAAGCAGAATGCAAGCTCGAATCACATGCTTGAGAACCTGAAGGATGCCATCAAGACCGTACGTCTCTTTAGTGTTAAGTCCAGAGAGAGTAGAAATGAAATCTTTGGAAGAAATTACAATTTAAGGAATAATTAATTTGGAGGGGGTTGAAGGAGTAGGAACAGTTCGAATCGTCTTAGGTTGAATTAAAGGTCGAAGTTTGAGCGAAGAGTTCAACTTTAGAGGGTGTCAAAAAGTCAGTTGTACCGTCAGAAGATACTAAAGGATGGAAAGAGAAAGTAGCAAAATTAGTTTTTTTTTTTTTTAAAAAAAAAAATACCAGAAAGGGCGTGGTGAACAAGAGCCAGAAAGATTATCGCATTTACGACGAAGATATGAGTTTATTGGTGTCACGAAGAATATATCTTGCTCGATTCCGGTATGAAAAATAAGTTACAAGAGTTTGTAGAGTTTGAAGACGACGGTAATCTCTGAAGGTAGCATCCCTGCGGCGGGTGGCACGAGAACAAGCAGAGATATATCAAGGTTTGTTAAGTGTAGTGAAGGGAAAGAATATGGAATGTATGCCTCCATGCTAGAGAGAATCACCTCTGTTATGCTCTCTGCATATTGTAATGGAAATTAGAAAAGTACAACAGCAAATCAGACTAGTGCCAGAAAGGTTTCCTCGCCGAAGGCAGAGACCTTACTTGCGGAAGACTTGAAGAGAGAACTAGAAACAGAAAAAGAAGATGATACGAAGAACCCAGAAGAGGAAAAGGTTAAAAGTGTAAGAAGAAGAATAACAAGTTGGGAAAAGATCAAGAAGTAGGGTTCATTACAAAGACTGTCAGGCATACGGATAGAGAGATTAGCAAGTTGCTCAAGGTTGTTTTGGGTAGAAAAGTGGTAGGCAACTTTGAAAACTAGATAACTAGATGAAAGCCATTGTGAACGTTGAAATCTTGTGAAATGATGATTTCAGCGAAAGGAAGATAAAGAATGTGTGCTTTATTGAAAAAATAGTCGAAGAATTTTTTATAGCTATATATATATATATATATATATATATATATATATATATATATATATATATATATATATATATATATATATATATATATATATATATATATATATATATATATATATATATATATATATATATATATATATATATATATATATATATATATATATATATATACTATATATATATATATATATATATATATATATATATATATATATATATATATATATATATATATATATATATATATATATATATATATATATATATATATATATATATATATATATATATATATATATATATATATATATATATATATATATATATATATATATATATATATATATATATATATATATATATATATATATATATATATATATATATATATATATATATATATATATATATATATATATATATATATATATATATATATATATATATATATATATATATATATATATATATATATATATATATATATATATATATATATATATATATATATATATATATATATATATATATATATATATATATATATATATATATATATATATATATATATATATATATATATATATATATATATATATATATATA
>SEYY01022122.1:5000-12500 GCA_009176605.1 Armadillidium nasatum | reverse complement strand
CTGACTCAGGAAGGATAGTAGCAATTGCTGAAGATTGGGTCAGGGTCTTTCGAGGACTATTACGGTGAGGAATGAAATTTCTCCATCCGGCAGCTCTGAGAAATCGGTTCCAAACGAATTTTCTGCTACAAAACCTACTCCATAGATTCAGACATATGCCCATTTCCGATTTTACAGATTGGAATAACTGTTAGGTGGCCTGCGACCAGTCCTCTTCTCACCAGAATACATCAGGCTGCCTGATTGCATTTAGCAGAGGCCTATGGAAATTGGATAATGGAGTAATGTACTCTTCAATGATGAATCACAGTTTGCACTCATGTGCCAGACGGACGTAAGCTAGTATGAAGATGTCCAGAAGAACGTTTTCCCCCTTACAATATTTCTTCAAGAATCCTTTTTCAGAGGCAGCTCTGTGATGGTGAGGGTTGGCGTAAGTTTGTGAACCTGCATATATTGGACAAGGGAACTTTAATGACAGAAATGTATTTGGATGACATCCTTCAAGAATATGAAATTCCTTTTGCAACTTTCATTCTAAATATTCCATTCTTAATACTCCATGACAATGACAGACAGCAAGCTTTAGCGGTCGTCCACCTGTATCCTCGAAGGAGTGAGAATCAACGTCCTGCTAGTACCGGAAGAAAAATCTATACCTTAATCTCATAGTACATGTTTTGGATATGTTGCGGAGGCATTGCAAACCCCCTGGAACATGTTCTATCGAGAAGTAAAACAACATTCCTCAAGACGCCATCTTCAGGATAATTTCGTCAATGGCGGAATGGTTGGAGGATGTAAAGAGAGCCAGTGGAAGCAGTACCCTTTTTTAATTAGAGGCATCATTATTTTCTGCTTTTTTTATTTCTTGTAGTTTGTTAATGTTGCATTAAACCTTGTATTTTCCACCTTCATGGTTTTCTTCACTTGTTCTTTTTATCCTCCTGACGTATGCAACACACACACACGTTTGGTAGGTAGATATTTTTATGCAATGTGTACCAACAGAATGTCACACTCAAAACAACCTCATTTTGGTGCCATTTTGCCATAAATGCAAGTAATGTGTCAGTTTGTTTGGGAGTAAAACTATATACATACACACACACACACACACACACATATATATATATATATATATATATATATATATATATATATATATATATATATATATATATATATATATATATATATATATATATATATATATATATATATATATATATATATATATATTATATATATATATATATATATATATATATATATATATATATATATATATATATATATATATATATATATATATATATATATATATATATATATATATATATATATATATATATCGGTAATTGTTTTAATTAAGGTTATCAGGCTTTCTTTCCTTATAAGAACTTCTCCTGATTTTTAAAGTTTACGAAAATTTCAGGGCAGGGAGAGCCTCTAATCCTCTGTTATATATATATATATATATATATATATATATATATATATATATATATATATATATATATATATATATATATATATATATATATATATATATATATATATATATATATATATATATATATATAATATATTAGTGGTTTATTAATGAAATGGGAAGAGGTTATAGTCAAACCAATTTTTATTCTAGAAAAATAATTAAATTTACCTAGAAGATGACACTACCTATAATTAAGACTGAAATAAAATTGGAATGGTAGAATGATAAAAGAAAAATAACTTTTTTTTTTTTAATTGAAGCCCATACCTTTTCCCGGAGGGGAGTTTTTAAGGAAATTTCCTTCTAGAACCTGTATAAGGAATCGATCCATCTCTTTCAAGTGAGTGAATCAGTCACTCTATCATAGACGCCAAAATAGTATGTTAAATAGTTATGATTATTTTTAAATTATTTATAAAAAAAAAATATGTAATTTTAATTATAAATCCCTTCAATGAAATGTCATTGTATTGAACTGCTGTCTTTTTTAAGTTCACATTTCAAGAGCATTTCCCTATTTTAAGAGAGGAACTTTTCTAGGTAGTATATACCTAGAATCCCCAAGTGGGATCGAACCGGCGCCCTCCAGCACGTGAGTCAATCACTTTACCCTTCAATGAAATGTTGTATTGATTTTCTGAGTGTCGTTATACTAATACTTCTGAAACGTCAGTAGTATATAGGGCGACTTCGGCAGATGCCAGATTTCGAAAATCTGGCAACCTAGTCGTTATACTAATACTTCTGAAACGTCATTTGAATAAGAACTCTTAACACTGCACTGACAAATTGTCCTAACGAATCGTTGGGACAAGTGACAAAAATGTCACAACAATTTTTTTTTCAGTTTTCTTTTCTTATTAGAAAATAAATCGGTGAACTTTCTTATGCTTAACATATTTTTTTCTCTATTGAAAATTTTATTGTGAAATTTTTGCCACTTGTCCCAACGATTCGTTAGGACAGTTTTCGCAGTGCGGTAACAGCCGAGCAGCACGAATAGATAATAAATATATCCAATTTCCCCATACTTAATTTTTTCCTCCCCCAAAAAACCTTGCTTTATATTATAACTGGCAACACTGAGTGCTTTCTTTTAGACAAAACTGGCAACACTAAGTGTTTTCTTTTAGATAAAACTGGCAACACTGAGTGCTTTATTTTAGATAAAACTGGCAACACTTAGTGTTTTCTTTTAGAAATAATTGGCAACACTGAGTACTTTCTTTTAGATAAAACTGGCAACACTAAGTGTTTTCTTTTAGAAATAACTGGCAACACTGAGTACTTTCTTTTAGATATATTTTGGTACATTATAACTTTAATGCATTAAAAAATAGTTTGCAAGCGACATAATGATAATGTGACCTTTTTGTTGGTCAGGATGAAAGTAAAGAATGAAAAATGGTGACAAAATTGCAGTGAAATAATTTTGCTTTTTACAATAGAAAGGAAATAAAATAATTTCATCGTTTTCTTCAATGAATGAATGTCTTGAGTACGTTCATATGTATACATTGTACATCCATGTCAGAATACGATTATATATATATATATATATATATATATATATATATATATATATATATATTATATATATATATATATATATATATATATATATATATATATATATATATATATATATATTATATATATATATATATATATATATATATATATGTATATATATAATATATATATATATATATATATATATATATATACTATATATATTATATATATATATATATATATATATATATATATATATATATATATATATATATATATATATATATATATATATATATATATATATATATATATATATATATATATATATATATATATTATATATATATATATATATATATATATATATATATATATATATATATATATATATATATATATATATATATATATATATATATATATATATATATATATATATATATATATATATATATATATATATATATATATATATATATATATATATATATTATTATATATATATATATATATATATATATATATATATATATATATATATATATATATATATATATATATATATATATAATATGAAAATTCCTTTGACAGCAGAATGTAATCTACATAAGTTTCAAGTTTAATCCTGTAATAGGAAGAGATCCGTTAGATTGCTAATCGTTCATTTGTAATCCGTTTAAAGAACATTCAATATCTGTCTTGATTTAATTGCTTTTAGATTCCAAGATCGGAACTCGAAAGCCCAAATGAGAAGACTTGTTTATTTTTCACACTCTAAGTCTAGAGATTCATTCTCTTTTCGGTGAGAGTCGGAAGGAGAGCAAAAGGATAAATGTGAATATGAATAAGGAAATATTAAAGGAAAAGAAAGATGGAAGAGCAGAAAGATAAATATGAAGGAAAACAATGATGGGAGAGTAGAAGAATAAATATGAACAGGAATATGAAAAAAAATAAAGAAAATATTAATTAAATTAAATTAAAGAAAAATATTAACAAAACCAAAGATAAGAAGAAGTAAGAAAATAAAGAAGAAACAAAAAGAGGGAAGAAAAGAAAGAGGAATGAGGAAGAAGAAAATGAAAAGTAGCAACTCTTATAAAAGCTGCAAACAAATGCAACAACAACAACAAGAGGAAGGAGCACAAGAAAGAAGAAATAAAAAGATGAAAAAGAAAGAAGAACTAAGAAGATGAAAAAGAAAAAAGATTAATTAGAGAGAAGATGATGAAAGGCAACAACAACAACAAATCAATGAGGAGATGGAAAAAGAAAGAAGAAGAAGAATAAAAGAAGAGAAGAAAAAAAGACGATGAAAAGCAATAACCGTCAAAACGGCAACCAAACTACTACAGCAACAACAACAATGACAACAACAAAATAAATAAAAAAACAACAATAAGAGGAAGGAGGACAAGAAAGAAGAAATAAGAAGATGAAAAAGAAAGAAGAACTAAAGAAGATAAAAAAAAAAAATTTGAAAAATAATGAATAAAGAAAACAGAAATTTACTTATTGTAAATCTTCATATTCAGAAAGTGAATAGAGACGAGAGTTTAACATTTGAATATTAATTAAACCTAAAATTAGATCTTCGTCTTCTGTGACTTTTCAAAACCCTCTTCCTCTTCTTAAAGATTAGTAGCTGATGAAAGTAAAAATAAATTGGATATTATTAACTACTTATCTCAGGGAAGAGGTCAAGGTCAATATATATATATATATATATATATATATATATATATTATATATATATATATATATATATATATATATATATATATATATATATATATATATATATATATATTATAATTAATTTTTCAGATGAAAATTAAAATTTAAAAAAAAATAAAAAAATTTGAGTTAGATCTACCGACGTTAGTACGTCTTAGTGAAGACTCCCAAAGTAAAAATGTAAAAAACTAAAAAAAAAAAAAAAAAAAAGGGGGGGGGGGGAAAGGAAGAGGAATCCGAAAGAAGAAAATGAAAAGCAGCAACTTTATTTATAAGCTTTCTAAGCACTTTCGTCTCTTCTTTTATTCCATCCACACATAAATAAACGACTGGAAGAAGGGGACAGAGGAGATGAGTCTCATTTTTGCGCAAAATTACTGTAAAACTCGTGCAATACAGTAAATGTTTTGACGGATATACAAATATATTACATGTGCAAATTTTTAAAAAAATAAAATTTTTTTCAAAAAAAAAAATAAATAAATAAATAAATAAAAAAAAAAACACGTAAATACCCAAAAGGTAAAAAAGACTCTCACCTAATTAACTAGTCATTTTTCTTATTTGAGGATATCTGTTCAAGAGTTGGCAATTAATCCGATTCTTTATGCCACTATTTCTGGAATTTTTACCCCTTAATCCCCTGTTTTTCTTTCCTTGAAACCAATCTTTTTCCTCTCCCCCCCCCAACTCCCTCTGCTTCTCTTGCATCCCCAAGTAAAAATAAATCATTCTTAAAAATGAAGAAACTTATGAAGAAATGGAAGTGTGTATTTTAATTTTAATCTTTTCAAATTTTTTAATTTCATAAAAGATTTTAAATTTTAATTTCATATATATATATATATATATATATATTGGGGTGGGTCAAAAACTTTTTTCCGAAAGCTACTGTACGCAAGGACGTCAGGATGATGTTGTAACATTATATGTCAAATTACATGGTTGTGCGACCCCCTACCAATCGTAAAACATCTCCCCCACCCTGAAAAATTATAAAAATAAATACAATTCTTCTTCTTTCTTATAACATTAGTTCAGAGTTCTGATAATAATAAGATGTATTCTTATATACCCAGACATCAAAGACATACATGCAAATACCCTTCACAAACCCCTATCCCCTCAACTTTATGACAAAATGAAAAAGAAATCAACAATACTTATAAATTTCGTGCCAATTTTGCCCACCTCTGCTCTACACTATGGCTGCGGTCGTGGAAACAAAACAGTGTTAATTGGCTCATTTTCAAATTGTTAAATCCTTTAAAACGTGGCTGAGTAACTGTTTTCTTTTCCCAATCAATCATGTTTGAATAATCATCTGCATTAAAGTTTAGTGTTTTAGACAGTTCAAAAACTCTTGCATTGCAATTCCTTGCTTTTGCTTGAATAATTCTTTGAACACCTAAATCTCTTATCTCTTTTCTTGTGTCCGTTAACATTGCAAGTAATACATTCTTAGGATGAGTAAAGTACGAGTTGTTTCTTAATATACGCTCCATAATCATAGCATGTTTTTTTTATCCAAGTCTTTAAGTAGGCATATCAGAAATATTACGTGCACCATTAGATGCCTTTGAATGTGACTTTATCCAAAGCCACCCTGGAACGTAAACTTTCATTATTATATTTATTAAATTTTGAAGAGCTTTGCTTGAATGTTTTGTGGAAACGTATAACCTTAAGATCCTGTTTACTTTTGTTAACCATCTGACATGATGATGGGTGTCTGGAGATTTTTTGGCTAATGATGGATATATATTCCTTGATGTTATACTAATACACATTTCATACAAATATTTTTGGTCAATAGTATCGATTTGCTTAACGATATCTTTTGGGATTTTTTTCAAGGTTGCTGTTTAAAATTTCAAAATCAACTATCTCCAGCTTATTCACATTAGCTTCAATTTCATTCACAATGGTACCCTTAAAACGTTTTGGTCTTGATGTTTGTCCATCAACTGCCTCGAATATGTGTCTGAATGGAAGTTCATTTTACATGTAAGAGGAAAATTAACCACCGTATCGGCCTTTCCAAATATATTTAAATCAGTCTCAAAACTCCAACTCTTCCACTATTAACTAGAGGTCCATTGCAAAAAAAAAAAAAAAAAAAATAAAAAAAATAAAAAATAAAAAAAAAAACTAAGGGAAATCTCGCCAATTATTATAAGTATGTATATAAATTTCCAATTTTTCACTCATAATTTTCAAATTCAATTACTCAAAATTTTAAAACGACTCAGAAAATATGATAAAAGAATCTCATTCACATTACAACAAGGATTCCATATTACATAAGCACACTAATCCACGGCTCATATTAAACGTATCATAATAGTTTTAATTTCAGTAAAATATATGAAAATTAGTTTTCAATTTTCGCTCATAATTTTAAAAGATCAATTACTCAAAATATTGGAACGACTCAGAAAATGTAATGCAAAAATTTCATTCATACTATCATAAAGATTCCAATTTAAATAAATACATTAATGCACGCCTCATATTTTACCTTTTAATCAATTTTAATTTCAAAGTAATATAATTTTAAAAATTTCAAATTCTTACTCACTCATAATTTTCAAATTTCAATATTTGATATCAGTTTCCCACTCACATTATCGTAAGGTTTTCAAATTATATAAGCATGCTAATGCACGCCTCATATATTAGCTTTCACAACCATTTTCCATTTTAATGAAATAAATGTAAATAAGATTTCAATTTTCACTCATAAT